>QLSR01001475.1:289770-337682 GCA_031780015.1 Citrullus colocynthis
AAAAAAAAAAAAAAAAAAAAAAAAAAAAAAAGAAAAAAAAATAGAGGGAGAGTTGGATAGATGAGAAAGAAAAAAATAATTATTGTTTTTTTAAATAATAATCATAATATCACAAGCAATGAAATGATATGGAGTCGTCAAAAGATTGAAATGCATAATTTTTTTTTTTTTTTTCATGTATAAACATGTTCATTGGTTCGATCAATTTTGTTATGTACAAAATCGACCTCGATCGACTTAAACCATAAAGTAGGTTAATAGAATTCCATTTAACTAGTTGTAGTTAGTCAGTTCGATTTTTCTCTAGTTATGATACTCACAGCTTGTAAAAAATAAAAATAAATAAATAAATAAAAACCTCTTTGACACAAATTGATAATTAGAAGATATATAATGTATTTCCAAAATTAACAAATTTATTAAATAAACAGTTAAAAATTAAATGACATATATATATCCATACATATACATACACATATTTGTTACAACTATATAGAAAAACTTAATTAAAATTGTAATTAGTTGACCTAATGGTAGTAGAAATATCTTAAAAAGGCCAAAAGATTAAGGGATCATAGGTTGAAAAATTTAATTAAAAACTAAATTGGTTAATTAACTTTAATTTTATAGCTATACTATCATATGCTAAACCACAAAAATTTGGATTAAATGCTCAGTTAGAGCTCTTTAAAATATATATAATTAGTAAAAACATGGATGTCTTCAAAGTATTGAACTTTTAGTAAATATTAAAAGTTGTAAACTTTTAAATACGAAACAAATCTGATTTTGTAGTTTTTCTTAATGAAAAAAGAAAATTGTTGTTGTTATAGACAATCAATAATTAAAATGTTGAATTTGGAAATTGCATATAATGTAGGCATACATATAGATAAAAAATGGGAAATTGTTTTAAATGACATAATTCTTGAAAATATTTATAAATAATAGCAAAATATCACAATTTATTTGCAATAGACTATGATATCTGTGTTCATCGAAATTGATAGATTATCTGTGTCTATCTCAGATAGACAGAGATAATAGTATATCGTGTTGTATTTATATATTTTACTTCATTTTTTTATATTTAAAAACAACCTTGAAAAAAATCATTTATATGTAAATTAAATAGGAAAGCGGAGTTTTCTCAAAAAAAAAAAATCTAAATGAGAAAAAAAAATTTATACACATTCTAATGTTAATATTACAAAAATAAACCTATTTTCTTTTTAAAAAGAAACATATATATATATATATATATATATATATAATCAAAAACAATCTGAGCTAAAACGAATATACACATTCTATTCTACCTCAAAGTTTAAAATGTCGATTTCAATGAAAATATCGAGGTCTTAATTTTACGAAAATTTTAATGAAAATATGATAAAATATCAATTTTGATGGATATTTTTGAAAAAATTGTAAAAACAAAAAATTCAAAAAATAAATTTTGAATTAGTAAATAAACATTTTATGACTTTTAAACATATTCACACGTCTATTATTTATATTATGTTTACAATTAGTGATATTTTGTTGCTCAATTTTTTATGTACCATTAAATTTTTCTATGATACAATGAAAATATCAATTCATTGTTCATGTCGATATTAAACCTATGAAAAGGTAAAAAAATATCGACATCTCGATGAAAATTGAATACTATGCTCTACATTTACATAAAAAAAAAGATAAAAGTTTCTATATAAAAGAAAAAAAAAAAAAGCAAATCTAGTCGTTATTTTTCTCTAAGAAAATAATAAATCTTAGAAAAAAATATTTATATCAAGCCACTTTAAATCTTTTTGTTTTATTTCTTTTCCTTGAAAATAAGCCTGAATAAAAAGAATACATTCTCAAATTTTTTTTCCTTGAATATTCGATTTAAGATAATACTTAGTTGGTGGTTGAGATTCTTAATAGCAACTTGATATATTTTTGTAAGAGACTCATTCAACCGATGACATGGAAAAATTCTAGAAATCGTTGTGGGTTCCTCGTCATCCTCCAAACAACGAAAATCTTTATGTGGCATGCTTGTCTCAACTCTCTTGTTTTGGCTCACCGCTCAATTAATACTAGTGGGGAGTGTCCTTTATGTCATCACATTTCTGAATCGAGTATCCAAGCTCTTTAAGAGTGCAAGTGAAGTAAACATATATTGGCCCACTCGTCTCCTTCTCTTCTTCTCTTACCAATATTCATTATTCTGATATTGATTCTCTCTTCTGCAAGGCATGTGCGATTTTGAACCCTTGGATATCTGCATTTTCACTCATTGCTTCAACAATGTGGCACTGACTCAATTAGCTTGTGTTTGATGACTACATTTCTCCTCACTTTGATCCTACGTGGTAAGCAATGTCCTTGGTTGCAAAATTTGATCGTCATTTTGGATTGGGTATCCCGTTGGTGGTTTGGGCTCCTTTGGTCATTGTAGAGGAAGCCCATTGGTTGGCTCCTTCGCCTGACTCTTTAAGGTGAATTCTGATGCAGCTTGTTTGGATGGGGAGGTGGTGTTGGGATTTTGGATGCGAAAGATCAGACCCAAATTAATCACTAACTTGAATTCATCTTGATGCAGACCCAAGTTGTTGATATTTTGATCCAAGTTTATGAGTGGTAGTTGACAAATGTGGCCATAGAGTTGCCACATTGCCATATTGCTTTGAGAGAAACCACACTAAATTAGGTCATTCTTTTGGCTTTGTTAATTCAATAGTAAAACAAAATTGATTTCTTCAAAACCACATAAATTCTCTCATGCTCTCAAACCACTCTCTAATGGCGATCGATTGATGCAAGGTGAAAACAACACATGCAAGATAGCAAAATTAAGAAGTAGAACACGCAGGTGTAATGTGGTTGGGCCAAAAGATGCTTACATCCACGGAAAGGATTTTTGCTTGAAGGTTGAAGATAAGTTTTCTTTTTCTTTTTTACAGAAAATCACTCACTTCTTTTTTCACATCTGATATGTGTATGTAGTTTTACATAGATCAGTCAAAAAATGAGTAAGTTTGTTGAAGATAAAGAAAAAACTAGCCGTTGGAGACAATATCTTTTAATTTTCCACCTTGAATCCAATGCATGCAACCTTCCTTCCTTCCAATTTTCTGATTTATTTCACCTTGCTTCAGGTAAATCGAAGCTGATTAACACAAGACATTTTAGGAGTTTGAGTTTTGGCACAAGCTTCGTTAGCATAGCAGCAGCATTTTCAGTGATATGTACCTTGTGTACTTCTATTTCTCTAGTTTCTATTTTATCACACACGAAATGATATTTTATATCAATTTGCTTTATTCTAGTGTGGTATTGTGGATTCTTAGAAAGATGAATGTTCGCTATGGTTGTCACAATAGATTTTAACTACTGTTTGATCTAAACCAAAGTCCATCAAGCATTTGAGCCACAATCCTTTTTTTATTGCTTCATGTATTCTGCCTCTTTTGTAGATAGGGCTATTATAGGTTGAAATGATGTTTTCCAACTAGCTAGATTTGGTCCATATAAATATACATAACCTGTTAGGGATCTTCTCTTGTCTAAATCTCTTGCATAGTCTGCATCAACATATTCATATAGTTCACTTTTTAGTTATTGTGATTTTTGATAGGTTAGTCTAGTATCTTTGGACCAAATTAGATATCTTAACATCCAATTATTGGTCTCCAATGTCTTTAATTTGATGTGCGAAAACCATAAATGCATAGGTCAAGTTATAGTATAAAACGATTGAAGTCTGAGTATCGTATCCATTGGAGACTGAATTTGATATATTCACCTATCTATTCAAGAATTGAGTTGATTTTATCTAAAGAATCGAAATCGAGTTTGGATTTTGAATTTTGAAAACAAAGAAAATAAAACTAAGTGAACATTCAAGGAATAAGAGTGTTCTAGGGTGTTGATTTCATTAAATACTTCATTAAGTCACGTTTTAGGTTTTTATGGACTTACATTCAAACAATATGTTTAAGTCTAGAAACTAATATCCATATTATTCTCACTAAAAAACAACACTTTCTTATGCAACTTAATTGATTACTAATCTCTTGTAACCAAATTAAGAAGCATAGCATTAAGAATAGTCATAATTAACTTTCTCTAATAACCTAGCTATTTTCATGAAAGATTAATCTAGATTCAATATCGTAGGTCAAATTAGACATACAACCACTCAATCATACATCTAGCTCACAATTATTGATGATGAATCAATAAAGAATAAAGCACAATAGCATTGAAAAATATATCATTCAACAACATCCATGAATAACACTAAATTATTAACTTAAATCCATAATTACCCTAAAACTTTGAGTTTAGCCATGCATAGCCATCAAATACATGCTTTCATATGAGTTCTCAAGCATAAAAGAAAAAGGGAAAGAGAAACTTAGGAAGAAAGACTCTCGAATTGCTTCCCAGCGTCGAATTCCTTTAATCTCCACTTGTCAATTTGGCAGACGGAATTTGTCACCAAATTCTGTGTCAAATAATTTTCCGTGCTTACCAAAACTGTAGCTGGGCAAGGCTTGGTCGAACACATGGAGCACAAGTATTTCTCAATCAAGCAGTTCACAACCCTAGAGTGACTAGGGGGTTTCAAATTGTTTGTTTATTTCTAAAGTAAAACAATAACAAGAGAAGAAAAGCAATAGCAAGGGAATCAAGTTACGAATTTTTTGGATTTAAATTCATTTTGACAAAATCTTAGCTCGAGGTAAGATTGGACCACTCTCAATTTCCTACTCAATCATTGATTAATCACGTAAATGCATTGCAATTTTTCTTTGGTTAAACGTAGCCAATCACTTCTAGAAAGGCTAGAAGGAAGTCCTATTAATCAATTGCTTGTTGTGTTTAAAGGAAAGGCATCCTAAACATGCAAACCTATTAGCATTAAGTTCGAAGGTTATTGCTAAGACAAACAAAATAATTTGAAAATGCCTAATTCAGTGTTCGCTGCGAATCCCTCCTAAGTTAGTTAAATGAATGCAATTGGATTGGAATTGCCAATCTACAACCCTAACTTAACCTTTGTAACTTGGCGATCTAAGAACCTAACAATTACGTATCAAGTACAAATCTATAACCATCAATTAGACATGCTTGACTAATTTGTCAGATACTCTCAAACACATTCAATTGTAAAATCAAACAAAGAGAGAATTCAATTAACCATAATTGCAAAGGAAATATTGTTCATAACCTCATGACATACAAACTAAGAGTTAAATCTTAAAACCCGAGCTAGAACATATTACCTTATCCCATACTCATCATAAAGAGCATCAAGAATGAAGTTTGATACAAGAATTGATCAAAAGGAGGAAGAAAATAGAGAGAATTTGCAAAAGAAATCGGTTAGTGGCTACCTAATGACCTAAAAATCGAATGATTCGATTTATAATCCTGTCGAAGCATCGTGGCGCTCTTGGGCAGCGTCGTAACGCTGTCGCCATACGCGCGTGACAATACTTCAAAGCGCCCTAGAGAGAATTTTCAAAAGAAATCGGTTAGTGGCTACCTAATGACCTAAAAATCGAATGATTTAATTTATAATCCTGTCGAAGCATCGTGGCACTCTTGGGCAGCGTCGTAACGCTGTCGTGCATACGCGCGTGACAATACTTCAAAGCGTCCCGATGCTCCTATGCAGCGTCGTGACACTTGTTGCACTTTGCCAACAATTGCTCCTCGGGAAAAAGCGTCGTGCAGTGCCTAGGTGGCCCCACTGCGCTGTGGCTTCAGGGGCAATTTGATCTTTTTGGAGTTCTCTTTCACGGTTGATGCAATAGAATTCCATTTTGATCCGTTTTAGCTCTAATTCATTGCTAGCGCCTCGTTCTACCTCAAAGGTGCTCGATATCTATAAAATAGTCAAATAAACATGTAAACTTCTAGGGACGACCTCGAATTAAACGAAACTAGACAACACGTTTTTAGTGCTATCATTGATACCTCGGGATCTCGAATGGTTTTCAAGTCTTCTTCAACACTTTCAACACAGGAATTGAACACACAAAAAAAAAAAAAAAAAAAAAAAGGACAAAGGGATTACTGCAGCGATTGGACACATGTTATAGTTTTTGTCAAGAAAGTGGTCGAAACTCTACAAATCTCTCCCAAATCCTCCATTTTCTTCAACTTCTCTCGAGTTTCTTTTGAGGAATTCTAAGTAAAAGCTTAGTCTTATTCTTTGAAAAAAAAAAAAGAGCACCACTAACCTCCATTACAACCATAGTGAAACAACCACCATTCAAGTCCAAGGAAGCAAAAGATGTTGCAACTTGTGGCTTGATACTTCCATTTCTAAACTTTACTCTATTTTTCTTTTTATCTTGAATTTGTATTGAGATCTTGAGATTTTGAGAAAGTCTTTATCCTCAATATAAACATAATTTCCATAATTTCTTGTCTATCCATACAGTTATGGGTGATTTTTGGCCAAATGGTATAACTGACATCTAGCACAAATAGGAGCAAAAAGATCAAGAAGAGAGCATGATATGGGACAAAAGTGGCAACTTGGAAAAAATTAAGCCAAGGATAAGGGGTTGGCTTGGCCCTTGTGATGCGCACTTTAAGTGTTAACCGCAAGTGTACAGGTCAAGTTATAATATAAGACGGTAAAGTCCAAATATCGTTCCACTGAGGATCCAATTGTGAAAGTTTAAATTACTTAGCTATTCTAGAATCGAATCAATTTTATTTGAGGATTGGAATTTAAATTGTGATTTTGGAAATAAACTAAATAAGTAAAGCAAGAAACATAAGAGTCAGAGAGAGTTCTAGGATAATGAATGCTTGTTTATTTCATCATACAATATTCTAGGATTCATGGAATTCATTGTAATTCACATGCTCAAGTCTAGAAACTTAAATCCAAGTTATTTTTTCTCAAAAACAACTTTTTCTCATGCAACTCAATTGATTACTAATCTCTTGAAACCAATACAAATTACATGGCATTAAGAGTAGTCTTTAGCAACTTTCATTGTTAATCTAACTATTCTCATGATAGATTAACAATAATTCATTGTTATAGATACAATTAGACATACAATCTCTCAACCATACATCTAACTTAACATTCGAAGATGGTCAATCAACAAGAATTAAGCACAATAGTAATGAAAAGTATAATCATTACAACAAAACCACAAATAGTTTACAATATTAACATGAAGTCATAAACAATTCATCAATACCCTAAAACTAAAGAGTTTAGCCACTCATAGCTTTAAGCAACATGTTCATAAATTAAGCATAGAAAGAGTGTAAAGAAAGGAAAACTTTACTAGGAAAAGCCCTTGATTGAGGAGGAACCGTTAAGAAGTTCTTCAATCTTCACGTCTGGAACTCGAACGATACCAAACTCTCGCTCGAACTCTTCTCTTTTCCTTGCAGCCAACTCACTCTTTAAGACTCTTTTTGGTGTGTTAATTCGTGATTTCTTGATGTGTAAATTTGTCTTTAGAGTTGCTGGAAACCCTCCAATTTATAGAGTTAGCCGCCTAAAATTCTTTCCAAAAATGCAAAATCTTCAAATTAGGAAAACTGGCGCAGTGGCACTGATGCTGTGCTGAAGCGAAATCAACTCTCGGGAAAAAACGCCGCAGCAGTACCGTACTGACGCCGCAATGCTGCCCTGTTTTTTGCAAATGTGTATTTTTCTTCTCTTTTTCACTGGTTCTGGCTCGATTTTGATCTATTGGCTTTCACTTCTAATTTTCTTCATTTTGACCTGAAAACTACTAGCAAACAAGTGAAATCTAATATAAACTCCCTTAATTTGAGAGAATAGAAAGCACTTTTCAAGCACTTTTCACCTTGGCCCAAGCCAGAGTGCTCTACCTCAGCCTGATCAAGCCTGAGCCTAGCCAAACACCTAACAGGGCATGCTTTATGCATGTCCCAACCCAAAAGAACCTTTAGAGCTCAAAATATGACTTAAAGGAGATGCTTGGTCTTAGCCTTGTCTAGTCGTGGCAAAACCTAGCCAAACGCCTAATAGGGCAAGCTTTATGGATGTTCCAACCCAAGAGATCGTTTAGGGCTCAAAATATGACCTAAAAGAGATGCTCAGCCTTCACTCGAGGCCGAGGTCGACCCTTGCTAAACACCTAATAATGGGGGATCCTTTATGCATGCCCTATCCAAAAGGAGCATTTTAGGCCCAAGTTATGGCCTAATGGAGATGCTCAGCTTTGGCCTGGGCAAACACAAAACAGGGCATGCCCTTTAGCCCCGTAAGTTATCTACTTATTTTAAGGCAACTTGGAAACCCTAGGGGACATCCTAAATCAACTTTCTTTATAAATACATCATAACGACTTCATATGAGGTAACTTCAGTCCCATTCTCAAATTCTTTAGCTTCCACACTCTTTCACTCTTTGACTTAAGCATCAGAGTGGTTGCAGCAAGCACCACACCAGTGTGCAAGTTTTCTCTTTTGCAGGTCACGTTCTTCTCCCCTTCAAACAAATTCACTATTGGTGGCACGTTGAGGTCAGGTGCATTTCCCCTGTCCACAATTTGGCATTAACAGTTAATTTTGTCTGTGAGGAAGAAAGTGTTTTACTAACAATCTGCATACCTTACAAAGTATGAGTATGAGGGAACAAGAACAAAAATTGGACGAAGTTAACTGAAGCTACCAAGGCTAAGGCCGAGGAGACCAAGTTGAGGCGAAAAGCAAAGGTTGAGGCTACCAAGGCAGAGGTCGAGGAAGTTGAAGCCAAGAGAAAAGGCCAAGACAACCTATGTCGAGCTCAAGGACACAAAGTTAAAGTGAAGACCAAAGGTTTAGGCAACCAATGTTAGGGCGAAGAAGCCCAAGTTGGAGCAAAGAACAAAGTAGCTGATAACACTGAAAATGTGTTATCTCGCTTCACTTAATTCGGGATTGTTCTTACATTTTACGAGTTTATTTCTTGATTTTACAAGTACTGAGTGTAATTTAGGTAGAACTAGCCCTTAGCACCAATTCAGAGACAAAACGAGCTTAATTGGAGGTTTAGAGTGTCAACCGGGGCAAGAAAACTTCATTGGAGCAAAGATAGGCTGGTGTTGCGGCGCTAGAGACAAAAGCACATAGTTTCGTGATGGGTAGAGAGCGCCGCGACATTGCCTTTCAGCGTCACAGTGCTCTGAATTTCCATCGTGTGTTTTTTCCGTCAGCATCGCGGCACTGCTTCCAAGCGCCATGGTGCCATCGTATAATCTCTTATATTTGCCCTAGCCGCTACATTTTTTATGTATGTTTTTACACAAAATTAGGTGCACCCTTTGAAGATCTCCTCTGTATTCTTTCTCCCATCTGATTCAGACCATTTTTTATATTTATTTGGTAGATTCAAACATGTATCAAGGCTAAGGTACTATTATCTAGCTCGGGATTTAGGATTTATCACTTGATTTAATTTGTATCTCATGAGGTTATGAACATTTTTTACTTGTTATTTTATGGTTTATTGAATTTTCTTCTTGTTTTTATTCTACAATTGAATGTGTTTGAGATTATTTGACAAATTAGTCAAGCATGTTTGATTTATAGTTATAGATCTACACCTAATACGTAATTGTTAGATTCTTAGATCGCCAAGTAACAAAGGTTAAGCAAGGGTTGTAGATTGATTCGAAAATTCCAATCCAATTATATTCATCTATCAGTTTGCATGTTTAGGATACTTTTCATCTAAACACAAGAATCAATTTGATTAATAGGACATCCTTCTATCCTTTCTAGAAGTGATTGGCTAAGTTTGACCAATAAAATTGCAATGCATTTATGTGATTAATCGATGACGAGACTAGATTTGAAGGAAGTGGGCTGGAGGTCAAGGCCATCAGGCACCTGCAGTGAAGCCCAATACGAACGAGATCGAGGTGCCAAGAAATATATTGACTTTTGTTATTTTTCTTCATTTTCTTTGTGATTGATATATACATTTAGAATATTTATATTATTTTATCAATATGAATTTTTAAAAAAGTCAAAATAAATATGTAATTCTACAATTATGTATATCATATGAAAAATATTGCAAAAAAGAGTTTGATTTTATTTTTAAATAAAAATATAAAACCAAAAAAGTCATCAAAACGTAGTTTGAATTTTTAAAAACAAAAAATAAAAATACAATTATCAAGCATATTTTTTGCTTTTTGTTTTTTATAAACAAAAATTAGAAATAGTTACTAAACATGCTTTTGGTTTCTTGTTTTTTAAAAATAGAAACCAAAAATCGTTACTAAACATGTATGATTTTTTTTTTTTTTGAAAACAAAAAATCAAAAATAGATTTTCGAAAACAAAATAAATATTAAACGTGGCCTAAAAATTGGTTTTAAATTTGGTTTTTTTCAAACTCAAGAAAACTCCAAATAAATTGATCACTATTTTGACGGTAGAAGCTTTTTAATTTTGGAGTTATTTTTTTAAAAGAGGTATTAATGATTTTTGTTAATAGTATGGTTGGCAATGAAGCTTGGAGGGGGGAAGGGGGTTCCCAGTCCCCGCCCCCGTAGGGGGAACTTACCCCCATCCTTGCCTCCATCTCTGCCATTTATAGGCGGGGACGAGGGCGGGGATTCCTCGTCAAGGAAACGGGGGGACTCGACGTCCAAATCTGGTGAGCGAGAGCGAGCGAGAGAGGTCGAGTGAGAGAGAGCGAGAGAGCTAAAGTGAGAGATAGCAAGAGAGTGAGAGAGAAAATGTGTATATATATATATATAATTAACTTTTATATTTAATCGGGTCGAGGTTGGGGCGAGGATATCCTAAATAGATCTGCGGTCAAACGGGGGATTCCTCGACCTGGGGACCCGACCCCATGGATTATTTTTTGCCAACCCTAGTTTATATACTAACAATAAGGGTATTTTTTTTAACCTTTTTTTTTTTTATACTTTTAGCTGTATTTCTTATACTTTTCTAAAGTTCTTCCGGAGTATTTTTTTAAATAAAACACAAACGATTTCCATCCAAAACTAACGATAAGGATATGAACTCTTTTTGTAAGTTTAAGGTATTCTTTGAAATTTTTAGAATTTCAATGATATTTTTTTATATAAAGTACAAAGTTCAAGGAATTCTTTTTATAATTTAGCCATTATATTACACACGTATACATCAAATTGTCCCCCTGCCCTCCAAAACCTTTTTTGCTTTGCCTCAGTTAGTTAAAATGAAATTTCAATATGTCAATATGAGCATAGTTCAACTGGCATAAAACATATACCTTCGGTCAAGATATTAGGAATTTGAATCCTCTACCCCATATCTATACGATACATAAAAGGAGGCTATGAGGGGAGAATTTTTACATCCCCATTTTACTCTTAGAACTTTTCTCACTTCTTCTTTCATTCTTCGTCACAACTATTTAGGTCGAGATGATTATACACAAAATGATGTATTTTTTTTTATGTATGACCGAGTGTGATTTGAACCATAAATATGAAACATCATGACCTGATGGTATATACATATTTGACTGAAAAATCCCGTCAGTTTTAAGTTACAACTATTCAACTTTAAGTGATCTTTTTGTGTATGGGTGTGACATAGACTATACGTAAGAAAAATCATTGCCGGAGATATCTTTGAACAAACAGTCACGTGCTTTGCCATGTTACAACTATTCAAGTCGAAGTAGTATATCTCATATGTGGGTATGATATATATGAAACATCAATATCTAATGGTGGAGATAAGTTTGAATGGACAATCATGTCATTTGCTTTTCAAAATTCCATATACTTATATTTTATTTTTTCTTTTCAAATAGTTAAGACTATTCATGTCAAACAATGTAAAAGAATTATCTGATATATTAATTATAATATTTTAAAACTTTTTTTTCTCTAATGTACTAAGATAAACTATAGAATTCGTGTGCATCACATGTGTTATATGGACTAATATTATATTTAATTCTTTTTAAAAAAGAATGAAATTACAACTTAGTAGCATTTTTTTAGATTTGAGAAGGAGTCATGCCTTTCTTCTAGACATAACTAGTAATGGCAATTTTATATTAAGGTTGATATGAAATTTTAGAACCTATAGACATTTCCATCAATATTTTCATATGTTTGTGGATTTAATATCGACGAAGGATGAATCGATATTTTCATAATATCATAGAAAAACTAACCACATATATAAAAACATCAACAAAATATTACATTGTCTAATACATAATAAAAATATAAGAATGTTTATTAAATGCTTCTTCTTCTTGTTTTGTTTTGTTTTTTTTATTTTTTATTCTTTGAGGAATATTAAATCTTTGTTGTTAATTAATGCTAATATATTATTTGCTAGTATATATTTATAATTTTCGTGAAAAATTCATTGATGTCGACATTTATATGATCAGTATTCCTATCGATATTTGACATGTCTCTATTGATATTAATATTTAAAAACCTTATTTCATGTACGAGTAATAACCTAGCTATAGCTAGGGTTGATCTTTTCACTAATTAATAAGTCTTGTGAAGGTTTTTTTTTTTTTTTTTTTTTTTTTTTATAATTTTTTTTTTTAAATTTTTTTTTTTTTTTTTTTTTATTTTTTTTTTTAATTTTTTTTTTTTTTTTTTTTTTTTTTATAATTTTTTTTTTTAAATTTTTTTTTTTTTTTTTTTTTATTTTTTTTTTTAATTTTTTTTTTTTTTTTTTTTTTTTTTATAATTTTTTTTTTTAAATTTTTTTTTTTTTTTTTTTTTTTTTTTGAATTCAACAAAATGGATGGAATAAAAATTTGGACCTCTACTATTTTGATATAAATAATACAATTAGTTTGAAGTAGGCTTGATTTGATATTACATACTACTCTCCTATCTATGCTTTAATTAGTTTTACACTATCACTACTCCCCACCCTATCAACCCTTTCATAAAGAATACCAACATATGTATATCGTCAAGGATTATTATAAGCTAGAGCTTTATTTAAGTATTGAAGTGTTATTTATTAATTAATTCAACTAAATGTATGAGTGATCTCTGATTCCCATTATTATATTTCTTAAAATATGAATACTTTATCCACAATTTCCATTAATTATCCACAATTTCCATTAAGCATTCCACGTACTAAGATCGTTACATTTCCATCTACATCTTGGTTTATATTTAATTAATCAGTGAGAAATAATTAGGAAATATGTAATAAAATATATATATACGTTGTGCCAATCGTTGTGTGGTTCAGCTTTTTGAAATCAAATTGCCATAAATATTTTCAGATGATGATCAGATCAAAACACCATGAATTCCACTTACAAAATGCAAACAAAGGAAGAGCACTTACACACTTTGCCTTATCATTAAACCTTTGCCTTTTGCTCTATTAGAAAAATTATTTTAAATAATAATACTGTTAAAAATATTATAAATAATATTAAAATATCACAGTTTGATATGCTATTATTTGTATCTTTCTATGCCATGTCACAGATAATAGTCTATGATAGTTTATCGTAGATAGACAGTAAAATTTTGTATATTTATAAATATTTTGGTTTATTTTCTTATATTTAAAAATAACCTTTATTATTATTATTATTATTTTAGTTGATACTAACTCATAACCGTGTGATACACATGAAATGTATAATACTATTTTATTATACAAAAAAAATTTAATTTTTAATTAATGAATGATCTTTTACATTGTACATATAGTTATAAATATTTGAAGAGAACAATAAAATAGGAGTTTATAAATTTTTTAGAGGCGAATTAAAAGAATTTTTATCAACTATATATTCATTGTTAGATCGTGATGTTGCATATCTATAGTCTAGATCATATCCATACATGAAAGAATATATTATTCTTACTCTGCCATGTAACCATTTTGAGTCAACTAAGTTGTAATGGGGTCAAAAGGCAACTACCCGTTCAAACATATCCCAACTATTAGAATGTGATATTTCATATATATGGTCTAAATCACACCCATGAGCAAAAGAATATATTCACTTCGTCGTGTAAATACTTTGACTTGAATATAATAGTTATAACAAAGAAAAAAATTTGATTGTTCATCCACTATATTTTAACTATATTTTTTAGAAACATATGACAAGTTGAGTCAGTAGGTGGATCAGAGAATTCCAACTAGATTTGCACTGTCTTATTACCCTCACATAGCTCACCTCTAATTTCATTCATAATCTAATCATAAAAGTACATAGGAGGTTATTAGATAGTACAAAAAATCAGAACGAAAATGATGGAGTGGCTGGAGGATAGCCACAGGAATGGGATCCTATATTACATAAAAGCATTTAAATTCAATAAAATCATAGTTGGGCTCTAACTTATAAGAGTTTTGATCTGTGAGACCAAGTGCTAGCCAAATCAATATATTTTTATTATTAGATTGTGATGTTTCATCTATATGGTTAAGATCACACTCATACACAAAAAATATACCACTTTATCGTATAATCACTTCAACTCAAATAATAGTAACAATAGATAGATTTGAAATAATTATAAGAGGTTAAAGTAAAATGGGAAGAGAAAGATTTTTCCATACATAAATCTTGGGATTCAAAGATCAAATCAGCGTATATCACTAGTTTTTTTTCCCTTAAAAAATCCACCACGTCTCTTCTTTAAACATTATATATTCAATATATATTATTACATCATAAAGTGAATGCCATGCAAACCATTATTGCCTTCAAAGTGGCAAACCCTATTGCCATTGTTGCCCACTCAAATAAAATCTGTTTTCTTCTTTTCCTTTTTATCGTGATAAATATATAAAATGTCCCATGAATCCAATACTATTTTAAAGCTAATTAAAGTTTGAGTTCCATAGGCATCTATTTCTCTACTTATCTTTATTGTTATCTTTACTTAAGATAAGCACAAAGCTTTCTATTTTTTTAACCCTACTTTTCATTCTTTATTGTGATTAACTTGAATTTCTCCCTTGTGTCAACACGTTGGACAATAATTACTTTCTTATTAAGATTAAAATACATTTTGGTAAATATATATACTTAAAATTCATTTATTTTTATTTGAGTACTTCTGGATATTTAAATTTAGTTTTTATACTTTTAATAATCTTATATAACTATTAATTTTTAGTTTCAAATTAATTTTTTAATTTGGTAAAATAATAATTACAGATGTCTAATTAAGAAAAGACACAAGGGTAGATGTCTTTTCAAAATTTACAAAAGAATTGGTAATAGAGCTATAAATTAATCGTGTAAACTAAAAGGGTGTGTTTGGAATATATTTTCAAGTGTTTATTTTAAAAAATAAGTCATTTTGGAGAAAAATGGACTCTTTGACGACTACTTAAAATAGATTTTGAAGGGTATTTTAAACAATTTTCTTTTATCAAAAGAGTCAATAAAAATGAATTCTTTTTTTTTCTCAAGTCAATCCAAATGAGCCTTAATCGTAAGGTTGATTATTGAAAGTATAATGACTATTAGAGGTCTTGATCGACAATATTTGTTTAAGAGCATCAGATGTTTTTCAGAATGTCTCTATATGTGTTTTTCCTTGCTTCTTCTTGTTTCTAAAAATGCAGATTCTGCAATATATTCTCCACATTTGGAAAATTCTATCTGTAATATATTTGCAGATCTTTTGCCTTCTTTGTACTCAATTATTTTTGGAAGCCAGAGTTGCTTGTTCTGCATGTTTGTTGTGCTTATTTAAAGGTTTTCTGCCTTTCGTTCATGGTTGGCCAATTTCACAAAAGATATTGAATGTCGTTGTGTTATTTGAGCACGAGTGTTCTCTTTGAAGGAATTTGAAGATTATATTGTTGTAATATTGGAGGCTTACTCCTAGCTACTTGTTATGCTTCATCCATAGACTTCTAAAGAAGGAGTTCTCAAGCTTAGGAAGCTTAACGAGTGAAGTGGTCTTTTCTCGAGAAGGAAAGGCAAAGTTCTAGTCGAGAGGGAATCTCATTCTTAGGGGAGCCTAAGACTTTCTTCACTGATATTTCTACATCGGGGGAGCCTAAGTCACCAAGAGAGGGAGTCTCACATCTAGGGAGAGCCTAGGTGAAGGGTTGAGTGTTTAAGCTCTACAAGAGTCACTTTAATCAAGTTGTTGCTATAGATAAGTACTAAATTGTAATTGCTTATAATCTATATTAGTGAATTTATCTTTTCTGGGCATCTTACCCCAGACGTAGGTGGTTTTGTACAAAATTGGGTTACAAATCTTGTGTGTTTTTTGCTGTATTGTTATTTTAATTTTTATGTTATGTGATATGTTGTGACGATATTGTTAGTAGCAATGTCTGTCGTGAATAGGTATCCGTCTATGTATTTACAATGACGAATTTGGATGTTTGAACACGAAAAAAAAAATAATAATAATAGAGCTAGTCACAAAGTACAAAATCCGAAATCATATTTAACCCTTTTTTTTTTAATCATTACTATTTAATTATGTGCATGTACATGTTAAAGAAAAAGGTATAGATACAAACAATAAATCATGAAAGAAAAAGTCATGAGTGATGGCACAAATAATATACTCGAAGAAAAAACCTACTGAAAAGGAGAGGGGAAAGAATCTGTGATGATGAAAATGGATAGAAAAGTTAGAAATTGCTAATGGTGCATCCAATTAGTGTTGTGTGTTTTCAAACTTTTTGCATTACCATAAAGAAAGTATGAATAGAAATAGGGATTAAGCAATTTCAAGAATTGTCATTGTGAGCTTTTTAGTGACGTTGATTGGCTGGTTTTTGTTGGGAAAGAGCTTATTATATATCCCACAATCACTTTTTTTTTTAAAAAAAAAATTAAATAATCAATTCGCCACAATCACTTTTAAGACTTTATATAATTCTGAAATAGAAAATTTGGTTGTTTGGAGATTTTGTTTCGATTTCACTTGTTTGTTCTTCCGATCAAGATATATGAAATGATAGGTTTGAAAGATAAAGTTAATTAGATTATATTTTTACTATGGTAATTGTAATGATTAGCAATTAAAAGGATATAATAACTAAGTGTATATCAACATTTTTAGAAAAAATACAAATATAACAAAGTCTATTAGCAATAGACTTCTATTGTCTATAGACTCTTATGGTCTATCACTGATAAATTTTGCTATGTTTGCAATGTTGCTATATATGCTAATACTTTGAATCTCGATGGCTATATTTGGAAATGTCCCTTTTTATTATTCTAACACATAGGCAAAAACTAGTTTAATCTAATACGAAATAGCACAAGTCACACACAATGTCAAAACAATAAGAATGACAAGAAGACAAATTGAGAAACGAAATAGAAATGTAAAAACGCAAAGACTGGTTACTTAGTTCGGTGTAATAACAATTACATCTAGGGACATAGTGATTGATGGAAAGAAATTTCACTAACAAAGAGTTAAAAATTTATAATATAGTGAAGTACGCTTATTTGTTAAAACAGATGTTTGAGACTCATTGTAGAATTCTACAATGACTCTCAAACAACTTACTCAATGTTTAACTTAGGCTCCTCAGAACTTTGAGATCTCATTTCTTATTACTACTATGCTCTTTCCACGACTTGTTCGAAACACACTTGTCGATTTACTTGGGCTTTTTTTAGGTATGAAGTCTCCTCAATATAAACAAATTTAGACTCACATCTAAACATGTATCAATTTCGTACTTACGATCTGAAGTAAATTGCTCAAACACAATCCTTCAGCCAAGTCTTCAAGATGCTCAACAGCAGCCTCACAAAGAGTTTTGTGTGATTGCCTAGTCTAACCTTGTTCAGGTCCCCCACAGGCTCTGCTTTCTTTTCTGTGTCCACTTTATGGACCTCCGAATCATCAATGTGGAAAGCCTCACCTTTACTCTCTGATAAGCTTGCCACTTTATAGCACTCCCTGGAGGCATCTTGGTTACCATGTATGGTCACCACTCAACACAATGCTCTCACAGTCCACGTATATTTTCATACAACAAAGGGGTTAACCCTAAAAGAAAGGAAATACTAAGATATATATGAGCTGCTATGAAGATAACCTAGAAAAGGAGAAAATTTTCATTGAGAAATATTTATGGAAAGCTGCTTCTGCATTTTAGAAAACAAATAAAGAAAATATACTTCCAGATAGAAACTGCACATACTACAATAATGCTCTTGACACACTACGAAACAAACAACAGGACATCTTACCCGTAAAAAGTTCAACCAACTCAATTGTAGTAAAAATATATAAAAAATTTCCTCTATATCACATATATTGGTTTTAAAGTTCCTTACTCTAAACTTCTGAAATTTGAAATTCTGGAATTAAAAAAAATATATTAAATGTCTATATAAAAATCATTGACAAAATTTGTGAAACAAACCGAACCTGACGGTAGGAATTAGATATGAAACATAAAATATAATACAAGGATAATGTGTAAATTTGTGCAATTTTAGAAAAAGAAACTAAAGTTATGCTTTAACTTTAGTTAAATCAATTCAACAAATTGTTTGGTCAAAGATTCCCTTATTGATAACACTGGCTCATATTTGAGTAGCTCTTGCACGAAATGTATGGAGCAAAACATGGAGAAAACGATTTCCAAAAAGAAAAAGTATAATAAATATTTAAAAAGAAAGGAAAGGTGAAATACAATTCCCTAGTGGTATTTAGCCATTCATGGATCAAGAAAAGTGACCTAATTATCAAACCAGTTACAAAAATGTGCATTATATGTGCTAGGGATGGTTAAAAAAAAAAAATCTATTATCTTTTATTTATTTATTTATTAGGATGGAGGTGAGAGATACATTCTCATCTCGATTGTGTTTGACCACATCCTCAATTTATAGCATGCTATATATTTTTGTTGATATATGATATTTTCATTGGTATTTTTACATTCATGGTCTAACATCGATTGAAAGTAAAGCAATATTTATATTATATATATCGGTAAATAATGCATGAAACACAACAAAATAAGTAATAAAGTATCACTAGTGTATATAAAATATGAAAAATAAACCCTTTTAAATTATTCAAAAAAAACTTAGGATATCTATCTACTAGATTTTATTTTCTTTAATTCTTTTTTTTGTTTTTATAATTTTTCCATAAATATCAATCGACTTATACATTTTATTAATATTTTGATTCATATAGACATCAAAATTTTTGTCAACATCGACATTTTACACCTTCATTTATAGTGTTCAAACTCAAATTTTGAAAATTATTTTTATGCATCTATTTATCTTTCTAATTAAATTATTACAAAAAGTATATGAAATGTTCCTAAACTAATTATTTAAATATAAAAACAGTATAACTAAATGAATTTAATAAAAAGAAATATTCTTAAATATTTATGATTGATTTAATTTAGGTTAAAAAGAAAATACTATTTTGGTCCCTGTAATTTGGTTTGTTCTATTTTGGTAGATATTTCAATTGTCCAAATTTTGTCTCTCTATTTTTTAATAAATCCTAAAATTAGTCTCTATCACCAGTTTTCATTAATTTTTCTCGCAAATATATATATGTAAAAACATCTTCTTTATGAATTGTGAAAATATATTCTCATAATATTTTTATTTATTTCAACCAATTTTTATAAACATTAACTGACTATGTTTAAATTTTATTGAAAAGTACCATAACTATTTCATTTATTATTTAAAAAAGAATTTAAAAAGATGTATGAAATAAATTTTTTAACGAAAAAAAATCCTTGCTCCAACCTTGTACTAAAAAACATATAAAAGTATTTTTAAAATTATATTAAAAAAGAAGGGAAATACTTTTTTATTGCCTATGTTTTTAGTATAATTTTTTATTTGATTTCTATATTTTAAAATGTTACACTTTTAGTTATTCCTAAGTTTTAAGTTTAATTTTTATTTGGTGTGTAAATTTCAAATTTTTACTGTTTAAGTTTAGTTTACATCTAGTCTCACTCTCAGTATTTTATGTTATCTTTCAATTAATTAATTTAGACTAAATATGATGTGGATTTTTTAATTAATTTTAATACTGACAAAAATTAACTAAAAACTTATTTAATTAATATTAGTTTCATTGTTTGAAATTAATTAATAAAAAATTAACACAAATTACGAAAAGAGGATATTACTGAAACGTCATGGGTAAAGTGATCACTATTAATGTGTGCTTGAATATTTTTCTACATTAAGAATTTATTAAAAATAAATTGTAAATAAAATTATATTAAAATTATACTAATTTGTTCATTCACTCTGTGTTTGTTGTGAAGTTAGAGAATTACAATAAAAGATAATAATAGAATAACTTTCATTCCAATTCCTCCCTAAGTTTCTCTCTTTATCTCTAACTTAAAAAATTCTTACTAAATATATACATGTAAATATTTTATACTCTTTGAATGTCTTTTCCAATCAGCATCATATGGTGTATATATACTCTTCCTAAGTCTTACCTAGCATATAATATGTTCTAGAACGATTATGTATATATGCTCTACTTTCATATATATTCTTACACTATAGTATTATTTATAAATATATATATATTTTTTCAACCGTTTGTATCCTATAAAATGTCACTTAATTGGAGTACTTGACCTTAAACTTAAACCATACGATCTATTTGGTGATTACATTTAGTGCTTCTAGGTCACATTCACTTTCCCATTAATTATTTCCCTTATTCATGAACAACTCATTCAAATTTTCTTCTATATAAAGGGATGCCACTTCAATGAAGTTTCTCATATTGCTCTCCCTTTTATTATCACTTCTCACTAAGCTAAAGATCAAGATGGGTGAGAATTCTATTGTGAGTAAGTTGAAGCCTTATATTCTAGTGGTGAGCCTACAATTTGGAATTGCAGGCATATATGTAATATGCATGGCCACTCTCACCAAAGGCATGAGTCGTTATGTTTTGATCGTGTATCGAAACACTGTTGCTGCTCTCTTTCTCGCTCCGTTCGCGCTAATCTTCGAAAGGTTTAATCATAAATTTAAATTATTGTAAAATTCTCAATTATTTATTAGCTAATTTCTTTCTTTTTTTACCATATCTATGTGTGTGGGGTGAGAGGATTAAACCTCAAATCTTGAGGTTAATAATATAAGTTTGTGTTAGTTGAGTTATGTTCACGTTGACTAATTATTTATTGGCTTAATTCCTTCAAGTTTTTAACAAAATCACATCACTTTCGTTGCAGAAAAACAAGACCAAAGATGACACTCCCTGTCGCTTTACAAATCATGGTCCTAGGTTTTCTAGAGTAAGAACGAAATATTTCTGATAAGAATATATATTTAACATGATATGATAATAGAAAGAGATTCAAAAAGAGATTCAAGTGGCTTTAAATTCATATGATATGATATATTTTTTAACCAACCATATTAATAGTTCATGATGAAATCGTCCAGACCAGTTGTGGATCAAGGGTTTGGTTATCTAGGAATGATGTACACGTCAGCATCATTTGCATCGGCCATCATGAACGCTGTGCCTTCTGTTACCTTTATCATTGCAGTCATTTTTCGGTAATTATTTATTTCTTATTTGTTAAAAGTTGTATTTTAATATCATTTTTGGGCATTCAAATTGTATTATTCTTTTAAAATTGGTATAGGGTGGAGCATCTAAATATAAAACAAGTACGAGGGGTAGCCAAAGTAATTGGCACTTTAGTGACCTTTGCTGGAGCTTTGGTTATGACACTTTACAAAGGCCCAATTCTTGAATTCTTTTGGACACAAAAAACCAACCACCATGTTAACAGCGGCGCCGCCGCAGCCAATCAGCACTGGGTGGCCGGAACTTTGTTCATCCTTCTGGGCTGCGTGTCTTGGTCTTGTTTCTACATATTACAAGTAAGTTACATCACTTATTAAAACTCCAACTATTATTGATAATACCCTTTTGTATTTGTCGGGTTTTGCCTTTTTTGGGATTTATTATTTCTTTTTCTTAGACTTTTTTGGGATGAAAATTCAAGTTTACCCTTTTGAGAATTTACTATTATTATTATTATTATTATTATTATTATTATTCCATAAGTTTGCTAATTTCCATTTCTTTTTTCCTTTTATTCGTTTCACCTTCTTTTCTTTTAACTTTTTATTTTTAAAATTGTGAAAAGTGAAGAAGGAAAAAGGGGTGCATGATCATAAAGTGAGCTTTAACTTTTCAATTCGACCAACTTTATTTTTAAGCTAATGCATGACTTTGTACAATTTGTACTATTAATTATTAAATTGTGAGAGAAATCTACCTGTCCAAATTAAAAAGCCACCTTTACATTCACCTATTTTTTTAGATATAAGGCTTGTAATTTGTATTTTGATCATGCATGTGTGAGATTTTCTTTTTCTAAATTTTTTTTTTTTTTGAACATTTAAGAGGAGAGACTTAAATCTTGAGTTCTTGATCAGATTATATACTTACTATTGCTTATTATGTTTTGAAATGTGAAATAAAGATAGAATCATCATACAAAAAAAAAAAAAATTTTTTTTTATAAAAATAATTTTTTTTTTTTTGAACATTTAAGAGGAGAGACTTAAATCTTGAGTTCTTGATCAGATTATATACTTACTATTGCTTATTATGTTTTGAAATGTGAAATAAAGATAGAATCATCATAGGAAAAAAAAAAAAAAAGCAATGTTGGAATAATACTATAACATAAATATTTAGTTGTACCCTGAACTGAACTGCACCTATCTTTGTGAATCCACCAAATTCTCTAATCATAATTTGACACGAAAAATATTATTCTTACTCTCTTTTCATATTAACATTCTAGCCTTCAATCTCTCATTGAGTTGAGTATTTTAAACGGTAAAGGAATTGTTTTATTCATTTATTTATTTTGGAAAAAGAACTTCATTTAATTAAACCACCCAAAACAGAGAAATGAGTTACAAAAACTAATGTTATCTGGCTGCAGTTGTGGGAAACAAATTTCTCATTATTCTACTACAACATAAATGTTTTAATAAAAATCTCTAGAAAAAGGTTCTACCATTCACAAAATTAACTTCAAGTGCAGCAAAAAATAAATAAAAAAACAATAGTAAAAAATAACATCATGAGACTGTATGTCCTAAGTGAATAATATCATATTATTGTGGAGATATATGGAACTTTTGTTATCATTATGACTTGGTTTCAGCATCATGGGCTAAATAAACCATGTTGTGTAAGTGAGTTTCTCAAACGATTTCGGACAAAAGTAATGAGTATTATGTGAGCGAATCTTCATATTGAATAAGAAAGTACTACTTAAGATGTGATAAGTAAATTAGAGCTCCTTTAAATCATATGGATTTGAATGAAGAATAGAGACCTATTAAGTTGGGGTAGACTAATGAGAGGAGTATATCTTTATTTGAGGGAAGGGATTAATTAAGGGTCCGACTAGTGATTTAAAACTCAAGTGTATTCCACAAAAATGATACATAGTTGTACTAGACCTTGATAATAGCAAGCTAGCAAGCTCTCGTAGGCAGTCATAAATGGGTGGATAAGGAGAGGCTAAGGTGAAATTTGTTCGAAGGAGGAGAACTATTACATGAAAACAATGTAGTGATTGTTTATGTCTATAATAAGCAATATCATATTATTGTGTAAATAAATAGAAATGTCATTATCCTTAAAAAACAGCCATAATAATCAAGATCATACCATTGTGTAAATAAATAAAAGTTTTGTTGTCCTTATAAGAACGACCATAAACCAGGCTTCTATAAACTCATGAATGGTTTCTTCTTACAGTCTATAACAGTGAAGAGATACCCAGCGGAGCTGTCTCTGTCGGCATTGATATGCTTGGCCGGTGCACTTCAAAGCACAGTGATAGCAGTAGCTATAGAGCATCGTCCTAGCGCATGGGCTGTGGGTTGGGACTCTAGGCTTCTAGCTCCTCTCTATACGGTATTTTCTTTTTCAATTTTTCTTCAAGCTTTTCTCTTTTTAGTACAAAATTATTGCATGATTACAAAATTCTAAGAAGGTTGAACATGTCAATTATCGTTGAGTTACGCTCACACAAAATTCCATCTCATTAGTCGTTTTCTGCTTCTTTTTTTCAATTTCATTTTAAGAGTAAACTTCCTTGAAATAAAATTAAACATTTAACTTTATTTTATTTATATATAAACCTTTTTCGGGGTTCAATTATGTTGTTTCAACTTTTATTCATGAATCTGTGTGTTCCTTAAAAAAAAAAAAAAAAAACCTTTTAGAAGTATGTTTAATAAGGTTTTTCTAGAGCGTTTTGGTAGGCAAGGAAACAATAATAAGTGTTTTTGTAGCAAATTGAAAAATTAAATTTTAATTTAAATGTGTTTATACTATATTTATCATTAAATCATAAAATTATTTGTGTTACCCACCAAAATTTAGATTTAGTTTACATTTTTTTTGTATCATTATTGTATTGTAATATTATATAATTTATAATAAACTACATAATACATATTTAATTTTGAAAAAAAATAGAAATACTAACTTTCTGAATATTTTAATCTTTTTTTAATATAATTTTATATTTTAAATTTTAGAATTCATCATCTGTATACCTGAAAACATAAAGGTATTTTTTTTTTGCTTCAGAATTTACACAGTTTGATCACGTAATCTGAAAATAATTTAAAGAAAAATATATAAATCTTTTATGAAATACAATATTTATTGAACTCAATGAATTTGAAAACATAAAACACAATCTAAATTATCACCCAAACAAACCCTATATTTTTCAACTTTGTATTTGATTAGTCCTTAAATTTAAAACAATAACAAAAAAATTTCAAATTTGTGTTTATTAAGTCTATGACTAATCTGATAGTTTTTAAATTCATGAACTTATTATTTAAAATGCTAGAGTTCTAACCTTTCAAATCTTGTTTCTAATAAATTTATAAATCTTTTTAGCTATAATTTTTTTTTTCCTGAAAATGCATGTCTAAAAAGTCAATTAGACTAAATAAGTATATATAGCTCAATTGAGATGTAGTATGTATGTAAAGAAGTTTAATAGTTTAAACTGTTTCACTCCTTTTGTGTATACTTAAACAAAAGTCAATGTCTTACAATACACAAAATTGAAATTTGAATGCTCTCTTTTTTTTACATTTATTTGAGATCTTGTTTACTGTCTTTTAAAATTAATTTGCGAGTTTAAATATTAATCCTATTTTTGAATTTCTTTGCTATGTGAAAAAATGTTTCAAAAGTCAAGTCATATTATAAAAAATAATAATAATAGTTTCTAATAACATGTTTTTTGGTTTTCGAATTTGACTAAAAAATATGAAATTATTCTTTTAAATAAAGAAATTGTGGGGAAAATGATAATTAATTTGAAAATATAAAACTAAAAACGAAACTGATACTAAATCCAACCTTACGAACGTAGAGACTGTCCCTTTCTTTGCTTATGGTGAATGGGTTTGGTATTAATAAGTGGTTTAATTTTGAATATTGATTTGTTCAGGGAATAGTTGGATCAGGAATTGCATATTACTTTCAAGCTATAGTTATGAAGACAAGAGGTCCTGTATTTGTGACGGCTTTCAACCCTTTATGTATGATTGTCGTCACTATTATCTCCTCTATTGTTCTCGCCGAGAAGATTCATCTTGGAAGGTATTTTTTATTACCTAATTAACAATAATTATCTATATCATTTCTGTTCCTAAACCATTCACATGCATACTTTTAGTAAAAGTGTAAGAAGTATGAAGTTTGGAATATTTAACCTCAAAAGAGGATTACATGTGTCACATTCACATTAAGCATTACCATTAATCACTCAATGAAACTCACCCTTTTATTATTATGTTTTAATAAATAGGTTAAATTACAAGTTGTCAGTCCTTAATGGTCTGTTTGATAACGTTCCTATTTCTTGTTTCTCGTTTCTTATTCTTGTTTCTTACTTTTTTTAAACAAGAAATAGGGCTATGTTTAATAACTATTCCTGTTTCCTGTTTCTTGGGGAAAAAAAAAAAAAAAAAAAAAAAACTAAAGCAGAAATCTGTTTGATAACTATTTCTTGTTTCTTGCTTCTTAGGATTTTTTTTTTTTTTGTAATAATATAATATAAAAAAAGAAGATATGTCATACATTAAACATCGAAAATGATATTATCAAAAGTTTTTGTCTTATAATAGAAGTAAAGTCTTGATGATAACTAAATATAATAAAAAAGTTGTATCATATCCTTCATATGTTGCCAAAATTTGATCGACACTGTCTCTAACTCGAGTCATTTGTCTTATATGATGTCAAGTCAAATCCAACTTAATTATATAATTATGTAAATGTTGTGGTTGTAAAATATTAAAGTTAAGCTAAATGAAAGTCTTAGTCAGCAAAATTTATATATTGTAAAATTCTACTCTGTTTCAAATATACTAAAAATATTAGAATCAAAATAATATATAAACACACATATTGCAAAATTTAATATTTAAAAGTTGAAATATAAAAAACTTAATATACATATTGAAAATTAAAATAATATATAAATCTAAACATTGGAGAATCTTAGAATTTAAAATAAAAATAAAATATAAATATAGTAGAATTACTTTTGTAAATAGAAAAATTAATAAATAAATAAATAAAATAAAAAAGATGGAAAAAAAATATAAAAGAAAAAAGTGTCCATCTTTGGAGTTGAAATTTGAAATATAAAAAAATTAATATAAATATTGAAAACCAAAATAATATATAAATCTAAACATTGGAGAATCTTAGAATTTAAAATAAAAATAAAATATAAATATGGGAGAATTATTTTTTAAATAACAAAGTTAATAAAGAAAAAATAAAAATAAAAAAATGTAATAAAAAAACATATTCTTCAAAAAAATAAAAATCGAAAATGTCCATAAGACAGAAATAAAAACAGGAACAGTAGAAACTACTTGTTGTTGTTTCTCTATTTTTGCCGAATTTTTAGAAATGTTCCTCAAAATATAGAAACAAGAAATAAGAACAATTATCAAACAAGTCTGTTTCCAAAAAATTGAAAAACCGAAATAGGAAACCGAAAATGAGAACGTTATTAAATGGGTCCTAAACTTTCAACTTCTATCTCTATAATTTGATACGAGGTTTAGTCGTTAAATTTACAAAGTTGGAGAAGCATAGGTTTGTCTAGTCTATGTCTCAAGGTTCAACTCGTTTAAAAAAGAAAGTTATATAGATATAAATTTGCCTAATTTGTAATATGTTTGTGAGTTTATATTTTGTAAGAGTCTATATATATAGACTGGTGCTGGAAAATAAAAATAGGACAATGTTGGAATTTTAAACAATTTTAAATCAATTCTTGTACTAATAAATCAAGGTGTGAACTTAATTCAAGTAATATAAAATTGGTTCTTTTCAAATATAGTAAAACGAATCAAAATATTTATAAATATAGCAAAATTTTACTATTTATCTATGATAGACCACGATAGATTATTATATGTGTCACGATAGACGCAGATAGTAGTCTATCGCATTCTATCGTGGTCTATCACAAATAGACGTGCTATTAGTTATAAATTTCACTAATTTAACCATTTAAGATAATTTTTCTATAAAATTTGTACTATCAACTTTAATACAAATAATCTGATATTTTAATATTTGAAAATGGCACATGCATGAGCAACTTGGGTTGAATAATCTTATGTATAGTTGTGTTTATATTTTACATTATAAACATCTATTATTCCTTTGGCTAATTAATTAATTGTGACATTGTTTTTATTACATCAGCGTGATTGGAGCCATTATCATCGCAATTGGGCTTTATTCAGTCGTTTGGGGAAAAAGCAAGGATTATTCCACTGCCGGCAACACCCAAAAGCCTAACGCCGCCGTGTCGGAGCTTCCAATTACTGCCTCTCAACTCCCAACCGAACAAGGAGTTCATCTCCAACCTCCAAAATGAATTTAAACCTCTTTGTCATATTTACATATATCTTTGTACCCTGAGGTTTTTTTTTTTCTTTTTTTTTCTTCATCATTGAATTAACGACATGACCTCACAGATAAGAGTATATGTCTAAACTAATTGAACTATGCTTCAATTGATTTTATTTTCTAAGCTTAAAAAGATGGTGCTTACATAATATATTATGATAATATCTTTACACTACACCTAACATCAATTAATATTACATCATCTCCTTTAATATGGCATTATATATATACACATAGAAAACAATATGTTCATTCTCTTACTTTTCTTCATATTTATTGTACTTAAAAGTTCAAATTAACAATATATGTAGACATGTAGGAACCAAAATACCGAATGTCAAGCAATTATTGTGTCATGGTAAACCCACGGTCTTGAAAGCAAATTTTAGCATAAACTTGATGCTAAATTGCATATGTCGTTTGCTCCCTAAGGTTAAGACAACTCCAAATTCAAGTGTGCACTCGGCGGAATTAAGAAGGGAATCCCCATAATAGAATCCTCAAAACAATGCCTGAGAAAGAAAAAAAATAGCAGGGAAAAGAGTACGTGGAATTTGTTGTGTCTTCAGTCGGAAAGCTCTTTTATATATATAGGTGAAGGACACAACGGATAGCTGAATTTAAATGTCCAACAAACTAAAAACGGACTAGAATAAATGTCCAACATATTGAAAATGAACTGGATATTAAATAGGAGACAAATCTAAAACGGTTTTCCTTTAGGAAAAAATAAATTTAGATCCAATAAAATGTTTTATTTAATTAATAAAAATGATAACATTTTAAAAAGAAAGTATAGCAAAAATTAGAACTTTTTTCCTGCGAGCGCAGTTACTTGAACACCCACCCAACTAGAGGCGACGCGCATGCACAGAGGCTCTATCTTCCACCACATACACAATTTAGAGGCTCCTTAATATTCCTTTATATTTATTACCCCTCTCCATTGTCAAAAACTTCCAACGTGGGACAAGTTACTCTAAAACCCTTTAACTTTTGTTATGGGCTTTGACCCACTAGTCATTCCCAATAATCCCCCACGAATGACTGGTATAACAATTTTTTTTGGAAAAAATAAATATAAAACATTATTTCTGAGCAAAGATAAAAAGATAAACTTAAACATCAAAATCTTACGATTTGAATTGTGCATAGTAAGGTAGGGAAACAACTCTGTTAAAAATAGTGAATTACCTCTTGAACTTTCAATAACTACTATTAAGCCTCCACAACACGTTCCACTCCTTAAATTTTCTGACGATTATGCGATATAGAGTGTGTTATTTAGGTCATGCACATAAACCTTGGGTCGACATGAGAGCTCTAGGAAAAGACTTTGAAACTTTTCCATAGTAGACCGTCACACCTTCATAATCACGTTATTGCTTCATCAAGTATGTCAAAGACAAACCACTAAAAAATTGAACTATGAAGACTTTCACAATTATCCATCAAGTCCATATCGGGACCACCCAAATAAAGAGTTATGAAAATTTCGAGGGTTTGAGTCCCATGCTCACTAAAGATTCTTGAATTATTCTTGTTAAACATTTGGTTAGAGGATCTGCCAAATTTCTTTTAGACCTCACGTATTCCAAAGACATAGTTTCTCCTTTTAACAATTGTTTCACAACTCCATGCCTAAGGCGTGTGTGTCTCCTTTTGCCATTATACACACTGTTCTTGGCAATTCCAATGGCAGCTTTGTACATCTCCCAGTAGGCTTTTATGCCACTCAACTTCTTGTTTAGTAACTCTAGAACAATAAATTCAAATTCCATGGTGGACCTAGCTATGCAAGTCTGTTTTGTAGACTTCCATGAAATAGCTCCTTCACCTAGTGAGAACACATATCCACTAGTGGAGCTTACTTCGTCATTGTCTATTACCCTATTTGCATCACAGTACTCTTCTAATACAGCAGAGAATTTATTAAAGTGCAAACAATATTATATTGTACCCTTAAGATATCTTAATAAACGAAAAAGAGTAATCCAATGATTTTTTTTTTCCCCGAGACTTATACTAGCATCATAAGGTGTTCTTATTGGGGCGTCATCAAAACTATCAAATTTCTTTGACATTTTCTCAATATAGTGTGGCTGGCATAAGGAAAATCCATTTTATGTTTTCCTTATTTTAATAACAAGTATTACGTCAGCTTCTTCTAAATATTTCATTTCAAAATGTGACAGTAATAACAATTTGGTATTACCGATCACTTCTATGTTCCAAAAAGAAGCATATCATCAACATCAAGCACATAATCAAATACTCAGCTCCAAAAAATTTTGTATATAAACACACATATAAGAGGAATTCACCTTGAAACTGTTGTTTACTAGAGTATTATTAAATTTTTCATACCATTGTTTAGGAGCTTGTTTAATACCATAAAGAGATTTTTTAAGTTTACACACTTTATTCTCTTGACCAGCAAGTGTGAAGCCTTTAGGTTGTATCATATATATTTATTCTTCTAGATCAACATTAAGAAATGTTGTTTTTAAATCCATTTGGTGGATTTGTAGACCACGGATGGCAACTAGGGCAAACAAGGCTCTAATTGTAGTTACCTTAGTTATAGGAGAATACACATCAAAGTAGTCAATACCTTGCTTTTTAGTATACCCTACAACTTCTAATCTAGCCTTGTATCTTTCAATATTGATCCATCAGGTCTAAGTTTCTTTTTGAAAATCCATTTACATCTAATTGGTTTGCTACCTTTAGGAAGATCATCTCAAGTTTGATTTACAGTTCGTGAGTCTAGTTCACTCTTAATAACTCTTTTCCATAAGCTAGTATCTACAACTTAAGGCCTCTTGGTAACTTTTGGGAACCTAATCTATTAGGAAGATACATGCAAATCAACTATCTATATCATCGACCTCTCAACTAAAAACGTAGTTAAAAAATCAGAACCAAGCTTTTTCTCAGTTTTTTTTTTTGTCTTTTTCTTCTTCTTAGTTCAATTTCATGCATATTATCAAAACTTTTCCTAAGTTCAATTTCATGCATACTTTTAGAAGAAGGTACAAGAAATTATGCATCTCTTTACTCACATATTGATTTATGTACAAGAAATTATGCATCTCTTTACTCACATATTGATTTATGTACAGAAAATTATGCATCTCTTTACTCACAATTTCATGCATAATTGAAACTTTTCCTAGGTTCAATTTGACTACTATATTATTTATCTTGGTCATTGGAAATATATGCTCAAAAAATTATGCATCTCTTTACTCACATATTGATATATCATTTAGACACATGAATCTATGTGTGACACTATTCTGAGCATAACCAATAAAAACACAGTCAAAGGTTTTAGATCCTACCATAGATTTCTTGAATGCATAATACGCTACCTTAGCCATGCACCGCTACACGCTCAAGTAGTTAAGATTAGGTGCATATCATCTCCATCGTTTGTATGGCGTCTTATCCAGCTTTTTGTTAGAAACCTTGTTAAAAATGAAACAAGCAGAAAGAGCAGCCTCCCCTCACATATTGTTAGATAACCCAAAGCTTAGAGCGTAACATTCATCATTTTCTTAAGGGGCCATTTGGTTCAAGGTTTTAAAAATGCATGGGAATAAGAAATCTAGGAATCAAAGATAACTGTGTTTGATTGTGCAGGAAATGTTATCAATTCTGGCTCTTTCTCGCTCTCGCTCTCTCACTCTCACTGGTACATCACTACCAAATTTATACAAAAAAATGTTTGTAAAGGAGGATGAAGAAGAGAGGAAGTTAAGATAAAAAAGAGTGAGAGCGAGAGCGAGAGAGCGAGATAGATACCTGGGAACGAATGCAAAACCCTTGCTTCTCAATGGGTTTGGAATGCCCTCACTTGTGTTGATTAAAGTATGCTAGAGAAATATTTTTTCCAAGGTAAATAAAGAAAACCCACCAAGCGAACATTGAATTCGTAAGCCCATGCCTATTCACACCCTCTATTTTGTTGTGGTGAATAAGGATTTATGAATAATGTCATTTGATTCACAAAATTCTTTAAGAGATTTACTAATGTATTCAGTACCTCTATCTGACCTTAACCTTTTGATTTTCTTATCTAGTTTTTTCTCTATTTCTACTTTATATTTCCAAAACACATTACCAGCTTCATTTTTTTTTTTTTAAGATAGATTTTAGTATTTTTAGAAAAATCATCAACAAAAGATATGTAGTAATGTTTTCTGCATCTACTTGTGTTTTTGAAATCAACCAAATCAAGATAAATTAATTCAAGTAATTTTGTATTTCTAGATATGGCAAGTTTTAAGGGTTTCTTATTGAATTTTTCTTCTACACATACAAGACATTTGCTAGTTTCATGTGTTTTAGATGCATTGATCAGTTTTAATTCTTTAAGTTTCTTAACCGATGCAATATTCACATGACCTAATTTACCATGCCAGATATCAAGAGACTCAATGATGTAAGCAGAATTACAACCATTTGCATTAATATTTACAATAGAATTTGTGTCAAGACAAAAGGACCATCAGCTAGATACCCCTTATCAACAAAGTCTCCATTTTTTGTAAGGATAACCTTGTCACCTTCTAGGACAATTTAAGCCCAACTTGATTCAATAAACATCCAGATAACAAGTTCCTACATAAGGAAGGTACATACAATATGTCAATTAAAGATATAGTTTTACTAGAAGTGAGTTTTAAAAGGACCTTCCCTTTTCCAAGTACTCCTGCTATGGCAGAGTTTCCCATGAATATACATTCTCCATCAGCGATAGCCTAATAGCTACGAAAGAGTTTTTTATTTGAACAAAAGTATTCTTGAGGCACCAATGTCAAGAATCCATTCAAATTTCTTTCCACCAGAGGTTGGCTTTCATAACCACAACAACAATTATATCATCTTGCTCAGTTAAATTGGCTCGTGGGGTAGGTCATTGTTCTGGCCTTCATTTCCTCTAGTTGCATTGATAAGATTTATGCCCTTGTTTTCCACAAATAGAACAAATCAAGTTTTTATTTTCTATCTTCTCACTAGAAGTCTTGTGATGTCCCTTCTTTTATAAGGAACGGTTCTTGATTGATTGCTTGCTATTATTTTTGAACTTGTCTTTGTTAACACTAGAAGACTCAACAAGATTAACATTAACTTAATTTAAAATTTCATATATTAGCTTATCTTTCTGCCGATTGGCTTCTTCTGTTTGCATGTGACTGCTTAATTCCTGTAGTGTAAGATCCTTCTTCTTGTATATCAGGCAATTTTGGAAGTCATTCTAAGATGGGAAAAACTTTTCAAGTAGTACGTTTTCACATCATTTGGAACCTAATCCACTATTAGTTTCTTCATACCTTCGGATAGTACATTCGCCACCAAATTTTCATACTCATGAACCTGATCCACTATTAGTTTCTTATCCATCATCTAGAATTGAAGCTACTTTCCAAAAACGTACTTTTTACAGCTTGCATTGTCTCCACCGTATCTAGACTCCAGGGTATCCCATATTACCTTTGTTGATTTCTAGACCACAAATAGATTGAATAGTGAGTCTGCCATATGATTAAGCAAATGTCCATAAATAGTCTTGTTGTCCTTTTTGAATTTATCAAGATCAGCATCAGAAGATGATTTTGGACTGGTGATAGACTGTTTCGGTTGGACAGAATTAACAATGGCAGACGATTCTGGAATGATAGCAATGTCAGAAACCATCTTGGCAATAGCAATCGTCTTGGGAGTGCGTTATGTGGTGAGGACGTAGTCAACCTCTAGTTGTTCGAAAAATATCTGCAACTTTTGCGACCAACGACGATAATTTGCTCCATCAAATGGTTCTAGTTTCAACAGATCTAGGAGGACTTTATCATTTCTAATCGATATTTGGACAGAAAAGAAAATTTGCTTTCAAATTGTAGGAACCAAAATGTCGAACGACGATTGTTGTGTCATGGTATTGAAAGCAAATTTTAGCATGACCTTGGTGCTAAATCGCGTTTGTCGTTTGCTCCCCAAGATCAACATAACTTCCCAATTCAAGCATGCACTCGCTGAAATTAGGAATATAATCTCCAGAAAAGAACCTTTGCTCCCTAAGATCAACACAACTTCCCAATTCAAGTGTGCACTCGTTGGAATTAGGAATGTAATCGCCAAAAAAGAATACTCATAATAGTGCTTGAAAAAGAACAAAATAACAAATAGATATGGAATTTTGGTATGTCTTCAACCAAAAAATTGTTCTATATATATAACAGTAGTAACAACACATGCGTTTGTGGAAAGGCTCTATCTTCCACCACATACACAATTTGGAGGATCCTTGACATTCCTTTATATTTATAATCACTCCCCATTGCCAAAACTTTCAATGTGGGACAAGTTACTCCAAAACCCTTTAACTTTTGCTATGGGCCTTGGCCCACTAGTCGTTCCTAACAAGAGACACACATACACACACACAACAAATTGTAGATTTAGGAGTAGATGGATTATTTGAATCCCCATCTTTGAATGTAAGTTGAAAGCTCTAATACCAAGAGAAAACAAAGGTAACTAGAGATATGAAAGCTTTATGTTTCTTTTGATGAGTAATGTGATAAATTGTGACCCATAATATGGTTGGGTAAATAGAAGATTTATATAGAATATCTAATTAATAGACAATGAATCTTATGGATTTAGAATAAAAAATAGTTACAATAGAAAGTAAAATATTCAATCTAATGACATACACATCCTCCTTTAATAACCTCTTGATCACAATTGATCACAATAAAAAGTATATAAGATGCATAATGTATTGTGTTATGGGTGATTCTGGACAGAAAGATCTAATTGACATAAAATAAGAATAGAAGGAAAAAACTAAGAAAATAATAAAGTTGGAAGGCGGAGATTCGTCGCCCAATTATGCTCCCCAAATAATTAACTGTACTTACCAGAACTGAAGTGGTGGCAAGACAAAGTCGAACATAGGGACCATTAGAATTTCTCAATTAGTTTGTTTACAGTTCTTAGGTAACCGGAGGGGAATTTTAGGGGTTATTTGATTGCAATAAAATTTAAATAGCATAAAAGAAAAACGAGATAAATAAAAAAGTAAAAACTTATATGGGAAAAGACTAGCTTGGGTTGTAACGGATTTTCCTATTCAATACATTTGGTCATTGATTCTTCATTATCGAAATTTAAAATAGTTGCTTGCACCTAACCAATTTAATTAAGAGACTAACTAAATTGTCCTAATCTACAAACTAGTCCAAATTGATTAGATGAAAGTATGCAAATCAAGATGTTCTAATTGCATTAAGTTCTAGGGAACGTTAGAGTGAACATTTGATAGGAAATACCATGATTAAATATTCTTTCGGTTTAATTCTAAGTTGATTGGATCAATGCTAAGCTAATTTGAATCGCAAGGGGACCTAACCTATTGTTTTCTACAGATCAACATATAATCAAGTGTCACAAATTGCCTATTTATTCAAAGTAGTAATCATACATCCCCAAGCATCCGATAATATGATTTAAATCTAATTGAAACAGAATTGAATCCAAAAATTACAAAACTTGGTTCAAAATCTCACAAATACATTGAAATAGAGAAAGAATCCTTAAACCCAAGGTAGAAAATGTTACCTTAGCCTATCGTCAACATGTTGATTAATGGGATAGAGTTTTGGTACAAGAATAGATGAAAAAGAGAAGAAAAGTGGAGAGAAACCAAGTCGGAATCAGCTGGTACGATTGATGAGATAACCTAGGTGGCTACCATTTCTTTTATAAAGTTGGGCTGGTGTCACAGTGCTTAGATACAGCACTACGGTGCTAACGGGGTTCCATGTGACAATCACTTCGGAGCATGGTGGTGTCAGCTACTTTTCACCAAAAGAAATTCTCTCGAGAAAAAGCACAGCAACAGTGCCTCTGGGCCAGGACTTCCGGGGCAGTTCGATCATTTTCTCTCTCTCTCCCAATTGATGCAATTCAACTCTGTTTCGACCCATTGTGACTCCATTTCAGCTCTAATGCCAGGTTCTACCTATTAGATGCTCAAAACCTACAAAATAACCAATTAAATGCATAAAACCAAGGAACAATCATGAATTAAACGGACCAATATAGCACATTTTCAGTGCTATCAAAAGTTTGAGCAAAATATAGTGCCAAAGTCCAAAATGTGCTTAGGGGAGAGAATTAGATTGTGCCAAAGCCCAAATTCTTGTGCTCGACCTCGGTCGAGGCTCTCAAATAAATTTATCGTTCTAACCAAGTATGTTGTAGTGGAAGACCGTATCAAACTTGGGGAACCTTAAAATTTCTCAATTGAATTGTGAACTATCCAAATAATCGAAGGGGGTTGGAATTGGTTTGTTGAATTGCAGAGAAAATTAAGTGCATAAAAGTAAAGGAGCAAGTTGCAAAATTAATAAAATTTATGAAAAAGGCCTAGCTAAGGTTATTATAGAATTTCCCTTTTCAAATTGCTTGATCATTGGATTATCATTACCGAAATTAAATATTTCCTTACACCCGAACAAACTAATTGGAAAAGCCAATTAATTGTGCTAATGAACTAATTTGTCCAAACCCAATTGATGAAAAACATGCAAATTCAAATTCACACTAATTATATTAAGGTCTAGGGTAATGTTAAATTGAACATTTAACTTTCAAGTACCTAATTAAATATTTGTTTGATTTATTCCTAAGTTGGTTAGAACAAAACTCATCGTTAAAGATTTGCAAGCTAACCTAACCTATTTCTTTAATTTCTACTAATCAACATACAACCAAGTGCCACGAATCATACGTTAATCAAAGTCTTAATCATGTAGGATCGGTATGGCAACCCTAGAGGGGGGTGAATAGGGTTTAATTAAACTTATTCCTAAATATGCTCAAATTAAACTAATTGAATTAATTTTTGAATTAAATTAATAAAAACCTTAATTGATGCTAAATATCAAGATGGATAAAAAAAATATATGAAACACAAGATTCAATCAATCTCAACAAAGAAGGATAATAATCTATAACATGCTACTAAAAATTGAATGCAAAATAAATTGAGAAAGAGTTGGAGAAGAAGACACCGTGATTTTTATAGTGGTTCGGTCCAACTCGACCTACATCTACTTTCCCAAGCGCCTCTTGGGATTTCGATTAAAAAATTTTCTTTGACTCTTTCCACAGAGAGTCAAACCGCTACCTTGCTCCTTTTTCGGGTTTAAGAGCAAACCCGATCCTTTCCACGGGTTAGGATCCAACCGTTACAATATTCTTGAAGTTTTAAATCACACACTAAAACTCTCTAAAAAGAGTAGATGTACAAATTTGAACTCACAATACTCAATCCTCACAATACAATGAAAGTATCTCTCTAGAATAAGATGAAAAGAAAGAGATTTGAAAGCTTGGAGAGAGAGCAACAATGGTGACCTTTTTCAATTTTTGAGGATTGTAAAATTGTAAAAGTTAGGGAAACTTATTGGAGAAGATGAAGTATTTAAAAAGAAATGAAAGTGAGTGAAAACCAAATTAATTTGGACCATTAGATCTTTGTAAAAGAAAATTGAATGGTGGAGATTTAAACTCAACTAGCCGTTAGACACAAACATATAATAATATTAAATTAATCCTTTTAAAAAGGCAACTAGCCGTTAGACACAAACATCTATAATATTAAATTAATCTTTTTAAAAAAGCAACTAGCCGTTAGACACAAACATGTATAATAATATTAAATTCATCTTCTTTTTAAATTCATTTTCTTTTTAACATCAATCCAAAAATAAAAGACCCACCAATTTTCACTTCTCCTTTTCTCCAAATGGCACCTTTCAATTTGTCCACTTTGATTAAAAAAAATCTGCCACGTCATCAGCTCAGGATTTTTCCATTAAGCTTGTTTCTATCATATCTTCTTCATTTGAACTCTGATTTGAGTGATTCAAATTGCATTGGAACCGTTGTTCCAAGCTCCACACAATAGACACTTCAAAACACTCAAATGGTTAATAAATAAAATCAAGTTTGTTATCATCAAAACACTAATTAATCAATCCATTAAAATTAATTAATTTAAGATTAAGGGCCAAAAAGCCAACAAATCATACTATCCCCAAGCATACACAAATATAATAATATTCCATTATAACAAAATTGAATCTAGCAGATACAACATGATTCGATTAAAAACTTTCAAGTACATGAAAGTAGGGAAAAGTCCTAAAAACCAAGGCTAGAAAGAAATAGCTTAGCCCATAATCGATATACCTATTAATAAGGTAGAGTTTTGATACATAAACAGAAAGGAAGAAGAAAAATTGGGAGCTAGTTGTTGCAATCGGCTAGAACCAGACAAACTAACCTTAGGCTACCAAAATTCTTATTTATAAAAATCGAACTAGAGGCACCGTGCTAATGGGAATACATGCAAAAACATCTTCGAAGAGTTGTGGTGTGAACTGTATCTCAGGAAAAACATCTTCTCGAGAAAAAAGTGATGAGCATGGCGCCTTGCAGCACCACCATGGCTTTAGGAGTATTTTGGTCATTTTGACTCTTTCTTTCCCGATTGAGGCAATTAAGCTCCATTTTGACCCGTTTTAGTTCTAATTCAGCTTTAATACCTAATTCTACCTCACAAATGCTCAAAATATCTAAAATCGCTATAATAAACATATCAAACCAAATAACGACCTTGAGTTAATCGGAGCTAAATAACACATTTTCAGTGCTATTAGCGACCTTAGAAAAATAGATAATGGGGCATATCCCACATATGATCCATCCCAAAGCATCTCCCCAGGACCAAAATGGGCCTGGGGGAATGTTCAACCTTAGCCTTGCCCGAGGCCAACCCTAGCCAAACATGAAATTGGACATGCCCTTCAACCTGGTAGGTTATCTAATTATCCTAAGGCGACTCTAAACCCCTAGGGAACAAATTAGGTCGAGTTCCTCTATATAGACATCACTATCATAACTTCATGTGAGGTAACTTAAATTCTAATCTCAAACTCCCTAGCTTCCACACCATTTCACTCTTTAGCTTAAGCATTGGAGCGTTTGTGGAACAACTTACGATCAAAATTTCACAAGGGGCTGACCAAGGCCGACCCTAAGCACATAAAGAAAAATTATTTTCACTATCTAGACACATCCAAATACACTATGCACACTCTGAAAAATAGGTAAGGTCAGGCTTAAGTTGAGGCCAAGGCTCAACCTAGTTAATGAAAGGTAAATCTACAAACCAAAGTTCGCATGGAGCTGGTTGAGCCCGACCCTAACCACATAAAAGCCAGAGATCTCTACCGAATCTCCCCCTAACATCTAAGTGGTTGTGTAATGAGTGCAAATGCACACGACAAGTGATAGTAAAGTAAAATGGTCTTGAGGGACTGAATATCATCTTTAGGGATCAAAGGTTATAAATTTGTTTAGCTATTTTAGAATTTTGTCAATTTTATTTAAGAAATGAAACTTGAATGATTGATTTGAAGTTTTGAAAAGTAAGAAAAACAAAGAAAATAAAGATTGAAATTCTGAGAGTAAAGACACCATAGGGTGTCAATTTCATTAATTACTTCAGTAAATCATGCAAAGATTCTGTGAAATCTTATGATAATAAGATGTTTAATTCTAGAACCTAAGCTCTGGTTTATTATTTTTCAATAAAATACTTTTCTCATGCAAACATATGTGATTACTAATTTCTTGAAACCAAAATAAGGAGCTTGACATTAAACAAAATCATAAGCAACTTTCAAGCTCAACCTAATTACTTTCATGAGAGATTAATAATAATTCAATATTATAGGTCCAATTAAGCATACAATCTATCTAATTGAACATTCAATCTAACATGCATTGAAAAACATTCAATAACATAATTTCCATAAACTTCCAATGCATTAATTTAAATTTATAAGAAAATCCATGTACACCATAGAAATAAAAAGTTTAGCCGCTCATAATTGCCAAATACATATTTTGATACAATTTAACAAAGATACACAACCAAAAAATGAGAAGTATAAGAAAACACTATCGTCGAAGTGATTCCTCATTGTCGAAGTCTGCCAAAATCGCCTCAATTTGCACCATGGGATCTCGAACAACCTCTAAATAATTATCTCACACTCTACTCTCTTTTGCAGGAGAAACTCACTTTAAGGCTTTGAATTTCGTGTTGGAGGTTGTTGAAAAACCCTTGTATATATTTATAGAGAAAATTTTCCTAAAAGTAAAACTTTTCCTATAATAACTTGAGTGCAGCGGCGCGACATCGCCTTCATCTGACCTCAGCATCCTAATTTCAATTGCATTGTTGTATTACTAAAATCATCTTTAGTGTTTTGGGTGAGGGTAGTCAATGCGACTACATCATCGATCACATTAAAAAATACAATTTTCCTAAAACATTATAATATTGCTCAAATCATCTCAAAATAGCCCAATTCACTTCAAAACATCCACAAATCACCAAAAATGACTTTTAAACATGTAATACACATTTCGACTAAATTAGGACTTTTAGGGCTTTAATGACGCGCATTATGCCTAATTTTCCCATGAATTAACCACTATTTAAGGGCAAAAAGTATGCAAATATGACATCTATCAGTTGATCCTTATATCAATTAACCACTAGAGCCCATCCAAAGAAATACACAACATCAACCTTATAGGTTTTTTATGGGTCAATCTATGGGCACCTCACATGGATACTAGTGAGAAGCATAGCGTTGGAAGCTGACTGATAGGGTCATTGAAGCATCACAAGTAAGAAGAAATTATACACCTAAGTTGTGCCCAGAATGTTTAGCTCATAACTATGAGTAGCCAAACTTTGAGACTTGACATGGAAGTGTGGGCTACTGCTATTAGTGATTTTAGACCAAACGGTATAATTAACAGTGTTGATTATTTATTGTCAAATATTTGCAAATATTTGCTGTATTTATTTTTTCCTTACTTGTAATGGGTATTTCTTTTATTTAAGAAAACTTTTTTCTATCAAAGTGAAATAAGAGAAATAATACAGTTTTAAGCATGGTATCAAAGCGGTATTTTATAATAAAAAAAAAAAAAAAAAACCCTAATTTTCTGAAAAACTCCAAAACGCTAAATCTACTAACGCTGCCACCGGACTCCAGATTGCCACTGGACAACACGTCGCAGTCGCCAGACACCACCCAGACATCGAATCTCCACCAGTTCGTGAAGCTCAAAGTCATCCCAGTCTGTCCATCTCGGCATGAGTTTCCGACACATCGACGCTTGGGTTCAAGCCCACTCTGTCGGTCGACCTAGTATAAGTTACCGTTCGCGTTTTTCTATTAGTAACTGCCGCCAGCTGTCCGTTTTTAGCCACTGCTCCCTCCAGCCGACTTTTTTTAGCCTCTGTTTGGCTACTATTTCAGATCTACTATTTCTCTTTTTTTTTTTTGGGTATTTTATCTCTTCGACATGTCATACACTAAGGTACATGCCGCTAGAGTCTTTAACAATCGGATCTACCCAACACTCCCACTATCCAAATAACCACCATTCGCCTTAAGGGGGATAACTTTCTTCGTTGGCCCCAAAATGTTTGAATGTATATTCATGGACAAGGTAAGATACGTTATATCGCCGGGGTAAAATTGCTCCTAGTCTAGATGACCCATCATTTGTTGTGTGGGACGCGTAAAACTCCATGGTTATGACTTGGCTTGTCAACTATGGTGGAAGACATCAACAGTAACTATATGTGGTACTCTACTGCAAAAGAACTATGAGATAGTGTAACTCAGATGTATTCTGATTCAAGTCACAAGCGTTTGAGTTGAATCTTAAACTGGGTGATGTATAACAAAGATGTAACTCAGTTACACAATATTTCCATACTTTGAAGAGAATTTGGCAAGATCTTGATCTATTTGGTACGTGTGAGTTAGATGATCAAAAACATTATCGAAAAATTGTAAAAGATAGTCGCATTTACAAATTCCTTGCCTGTCTCAATGTTGAGTTTGATGAGGTTAGAGGCAGGATACTTGGGAAAAAGAATCTTCTAAATATTAATGATGTTTTTTCTTAACTTCACAGGGAAGAAAGCCGCAGGAATATTATGATTGGAAAAAAGGCAATTGACCCAATTGAAAGTTCAGCATTCGTGATTGAAAATATTGCAATGAAAGCTTCTAATAAATCCAATAAAACTCATGACAAGCCTCGTGTCTGGTGTGATCACTACAATAAACCTCGACATACACAAAAAAAAATTTAGAAATTTCATGGCAAACCTGCAAATTGGAAGAGCTCTAAGCAATTTGAGAGAAATTTCAATCAGCATGCCTTTAATGTGAATATTGTTGATTCCAGTCCACTGAAAGAGCAAATTGCTCAAATCCTGAAATTGCTAAAGTCCAATTCATCAGGTAATTTTAGTGTTCCCTTGGCACAAATAAGTAATTTCCCTCAAGCACTCTCGTGTCTAAATTCCTCTCCGTAGATCATCGATTCCAGAGCCACTGATCATATGACTAATTCCTCTTGTTTGTTTGAATCTTACTCCCCTGTGTATTGCAAAGAAAAAGTTCATATTGCTGATGACAGTTTCACGTCTATTGCAGGCAAAGGAACTATTCTCCTAAGTACAAAACTCATATTACGTTATGTACGTCATATTCCACGACGAGCTTGTAATTTATTATTTGTGAACAAAATATCTAAGGATGCTAATTGTCATGTTATCTTTTGTGAAACTCATTACCTCTTTCAGGATCAAGACTCGAGGGGAGATGATTGGACGTGCTAGGATGATTGATGGTCTCTATTACTTTGATGAGGTTTCAACTAGTCATAAAAAAGTTCAGGGCTTGAGCATTGTCAGTACTTTTTCTGCTCCATAAACTATTATGCTTTGGCATCATAGATTAGGCCATCCTAATTTTGTCTACTTGAAATAATTGTTTCTAGACTTATTTAAAGGAATTGATTGTTCTCTTTATCAATATGAAAACTGCATTTTTGCCAAACATCATCGATCTACCTTTTCACCAAAATCTTGCAAAGTTTCATCACCTTTTTACTTAATTCATATTGATGTTTGGGGTCTGTCTAAAGTTGACTAAGAATGGCCAGTGTTGGTTTGTTATCTTTATTGATGATCAGACTTGTTTGACTTGCTTTATTTGCTAATAAAAAAGTCAAAAGTAAAAGAGGTCTTTGTTCGTTTTTATAAAATGATTAAGACTCAATTTCAAACTAAAATTTGCATTCTTCACTCTGATCATGGGACTGAATTTTTCAACGAACAATTAACCACTTTTTTGCAAGATAAGGGTATCGTTCATCAAGCTACGTATCGTGATACTCCTCAGCATAATGGTATTGCTAAATGGAAAAATAGACATTTACTTGAAGTTGCTCATGCCCTTATGTTTTCTATGCATGTCCCAAAATATTTGTGGGGTGATGTTGTTCTAACCGCTGCATACCTCATCAATCCAATGCCTACTAAGGTGATGCATGTTCCAAAATATTTGTGGGTTGATGCTTTTAGACTTCTTCTAAAAGTTTTTTATCTAGATTGAATCTTTTAAAAACAATCTTATCTTTCACTTAATTACTAATTACTAATGGATTGAAACAAGATAGTTAAGCAAAGCATTAAGAACCTTCATTAACAATCTCTATCATTATCTGACTACGTTATGTGTTTTCAAATGATAGTCTAGCATGCATAATCTAATCTAAAGCCTACTCGCTCAAGTAAGATTTAAATCATGGAATCATTCAAATATTCAAAAGCATTAGGAACGATCATTCTAGAAAGCGTAAATGGAAATTAACTTTAAAGAAGCAAAGTGTTCAATAATTAAATCTAAGAATCCATCTGCCTTTAAAACTATGAGAAGTTTAGCCGGCTTCCATAGATTGAACCATATCAAGAACACCAAAATACATAAAAGAATTCAAGAATACAAAAGGGAAAAAAGTGTTATCTGACTTCCAAACACATCTCCGAGATGAATTCGACCCTCCAATGATCTTTGATCACTCCGACATCTAGAAGACTTCATACTCTGCTATAAACCCTCTCTTTAGGCCTAAAAAAAATTCTAAAATTTGATATGGAGGCTAGCTGCAAACCTTAGGTTCAATAGGCAAAGGTTTCCAAAATTGTAATTCTTTTTCCAAAAATACTTTTGCCCTTCAATCGCAGTGTGGTATGATACCCTTCAAGTGCACGAGTCAAGTTATAATATAAAACAGTTAAGATCGAGTATCATTTTCACTAGGGACTGAATTACAATATAGTTACCTAGCTATTCAAGAATTGTGTCAATTTTATCCAAGGAATCGAAATCGAAATCAAGTTTGAATTTTGTATTTTGAAAACAAGAAAAGAGAAGTAAATGCAAGTAAAATTTCAAAAGGTAAAAGCGTTCTAAAAGATGTTTTGTTCCTTTAATTGATCCCTTAAGTGAAATTTACATTTTCATGGAATTATGCATGAATAATACATTTAAGTCTAGAAACTAATATCCAGATTATTTTCTCTAAAGGACAAACGTTTCTTACACATCCTAATTGATTACTAATTTCTTGAAATCAAGTTAAGTAGCAGAGCATTAAAAATAGTCATTAAAAACTTCCTTTATTAACCAAGTTGTTTTCACGAAAGATTAATAAAGATTTAATGTCATAAATCTGATTAAACATACAACTACTCAATCATATATTTAACTTAACATTAATTGGTTCTGTCATGACTTTTTTAAATCAATCGTCTACTTGCATTTTGACATGACAGTCACCGCCCATGCATTTATCGATTTTCTTTTTGATTCGTCTCGATTTCGAGTTCTTTGATGCAAGGATCAACTATTGGCTTGATCTAACCTTGTCTGGCAGCATCTTTGGTTGTCCTTAACTATTTTTAGGCTTTTTCTTATTGAACTCTCGTGTCCAAAGATATAAAAACATATTTCCAAGATAAAAGATTTTGTAAACAACTTGGACACAAAGTAGATCTTTTTATGCTATTATCTTCTCAGGTTAATGCGTTTTCTTCTAAATTACTCTAATTATTCCGAATAAATACTATAATAACTTGTATTTCTACAAGTTATCAGTTTTTAGTGGAGTGACTCACAGTTAATGAATGTTGATTAATTTAATTGAAGAGCTTAATCAATTTAATCTCTCGTATCATTAGAGCTTCTAATCGGTAGGTCCATTAGATCCTTCTGCCATCTCACTAAGGATATTACGAGGATCGGTTAATTTTTTTGGAATTATTTGAAATGATCAAATTATTTAAGGGAAGTTTATATTAATTATAATGTATATAATACATTATAATATATAATTAATTATGAATATGATTTAAAATTAAAACTATATGATATATATGAGAGTAATATATTTGAATAAAATTCAAATATTAATTATATGAATGAGATTCATATAAATACTATAATTTAAATTTAATGTGAATAAGCTTCATATTAAAACTATAGGTTATAAAAGAAATATGCATTTTAATATGATTTATATGCATAGTTAAATAAATATATGATGTTTAAATTAATTACTCAATTATTATTGTTATTTATTTAAGTATATATTAAATGTGATCTAATATATATTTAATTAAATAAATAATTAAAAAATTAAAAATGCGTATAACTTCCCTACTGGGAAGTTACACGGAAGTGAGTGAGGAGTTAAGGTAACTCCCCACCCTCTATGTTTAAATTGCAAAGGACTTTACAATTAAAAAAAAAACAAAAAAAACGTGATTTTAAATTTTGAATCTCTCTAAGTTCTCTCTCAAGTTCATATCAATTACTTACCATTTTGGAATCCCACAATCCTTGAATCCTCCCTGAGACATAGTTGGGAAGCCAAGTGGTAGCGTCTTTTCATTGCTTGTGATTTTGGAGTTTTGTTCTAGAGAAGTATTGGAGATCTGGAGAATTGTTCTTCAACATCAAAGGTCTTTGATAACTTGTAAAAATATAAGTTATTTATAGATCTTCTCTTAGAATAATGGAGAGAGTTTAATGAATCATGCGGCAATATTGATATAATTTGTTGATAAATATCTTTTTGGCGTTCAACATGTTGAACTACAAAGAGCTGTTTTAATGAAGTTAATTTACTCAAGACATTTGATTCTTTATAGGAAAAAGTGCCTAAGTTGAATGCATGCGTCCAAAAAGCATTTAGACGTAGAACCAAGGAACTTAAGACGCATGCTTTGGGATCTTTGACATCCATAACCTGACCTTTAAAAGATATCCTGCCTTGATAGCAGCACTGCAACCCACCACCTACTGGTTAAAGGATGACGAAGGGCAGATGCTAGCCTACCGAGCATCAACAATGAAATGTCTCAAAGTACAATGCAGACTCTATAAATAGGCAACTTCAAAGGCAAAAAGAATGTTGTTGAAATCCTTAGACTTCGACCATCGTTAAGCAGTAGACATCTAAGAAGACAACCGGAGATAGAGAGCGCGAGAGATACATAGAGAATGAACTCCTAAATCTCGAGCTAGAAGAACTTACAAGCAACGCTCGTCTAAAAGATAAGTTGGTGGCTAGGTTGGACATAAAAGGAGGCGTCAAAGCACCTAGGCGCTACAAGCAGCGCTCATGTGTCCACAAAAGTTTGGAGCGCTACGGGGCTTTGCGATAAAAAGGCTACTAACTCTCAATGCCTACACCAAGCACCTAGACACTCTCGGAAAAGCTTGCTACTGCCTTCCAACGCCTAGGAGAGCGCCTGGGCACTAGCCATCTCACTTGATCTTCACTCTTCAAGCCCCACTTGTTGCTTTGAACCTCCTAATATGCCCAAATTGACCCAACAATGTTATTGGAGGCCGATTCTACCGCTTAGATGCCCGGACTTGTAAAATCAATAAATAAACATGTAAAGTCAAGGAATAAGCACAAATTAAGTGAGACGAGATAACACATTTAAGGTGCTATCAAAGGTGCCCCTTACATAGCATGGAATACGATCTACGACACTAAAGTGGATAGTCCGAGGAGCAGCCATGAAGTAACTTATAACATGAACTAAGTAGACAATATCTAGGCGAGTCACCATTAAGTAAATGAGACTACCAACTAATTGTTGATATAGAGTATGATCCTCAAGAGGAACACTGATAACTTGTAGAAATACGAGTTATTGTACTCTTTATTTGGAATAATTAGAGTAATTTAGGAGTTGACGCAGGAATTTAAGAATGAAAGGGTGTAATATGAATAATTTTTACGTTCATTATGTTACAAAAGAAGTTGCTAAATCACACTTGACTATGAAAATAACATAAAACGTTCCTAAAAAATATCTTAGTGATACTTTCAATCTAGAAACAAACTAAAAAGAGACTAAGTCTCAAAAAATCACTTACATTGTTCCTAAAAAGTATTAAGTGATAGTTTGACTATGAAAACTACACAAAATTCCTAAAAAGTGTCAAAGTGACACTTTCACTCTCAAAACAAGCTAAAAAATGTCTAAGCTAGTGGCACTTTTACTCTCAAAATGAACTAAGCAGTGTCTAAAATAAACATTAGAATTTATAAACTTGCAAACACAAATAACTAAACAAGTTTATAAAACCTAAGCAACTAAACTCAACAATGTAATGAAACTTATTAACAATAACAAACTCACTAAAAGTCATAAACAATAACTTATTGACCAAAGTAAATAAACTCTTCAAAATGAAGAGAGAAAAGTCTAAGAAGTAAATGCCACAAAATTAAGTAAAACTAGAAGGATTTAAAACAGCCAACACAAAGTCATCAATCTTATGAGACTCGCCTTCCTATATCGAGATCGACACAATTGCACTTCACAAAAAAAAAAAAAAAAAAAAAAAAAAAAAAAAA
>QLSR01001475.1:341703-389328 GCA_031780015.1 Citrullus colocynthis
AAATAAAAAAAAAAAAAAAAAAAAAAAAAAAGCGAAACCACTATTTTTTAGTATAAGAGCTTAGAAGAAAAAAGAACCGTCCTCCAAATTCCCCTAGGAACTTTCAACAATTCCCCTAAATATTCATGGAATCTATCAACTTCATAGGGAAAATTATTTGCATACAACATGGCCATATATAATTAAGTTATTGGCAAAATAACATTGAAATAAAACATAAACACAAAGTCTCTAAACTCAAGAACTATACACATTTTAGACTCCAGTACGCAAAAATCAAGAACACTATCTTTTGATGTTTGGGATAAGCACCTAGGACATTTAAACCATGTTTTAATGAATCATTTGCACAACAAACAATTGATTCAATTATCGATTGGAAGAAAACTATGACTATTTGTGAAGTTTACATTGAAGTTGAAATCTGCTTTTGAAGTTTTGTTCCAAAAGGAACCAAATTAAAACAACTTGAAAATATTTGGTTCTAAATATTACCCATATCTAAGATTTCAATCCAAAAATAATTCTAACGTGAAAAGCGCTTGAAACGTGCTTTCTATTCTCTCAAATTAAGGGAGTTTACATTAGATTTCACTTGTTTGCTAGTGGTTTTGAGGACAAAATAAAGAAAATTAGAAGTGAAGACCAAAAGATCAAAACAAAATCAAAATTCAATGAAAAAGTGAAGAAAACTCCAAATCTGCCAAAAACAGGGCAGCACCGCGGCACTTTTTCCCAAAAGCAGTAGTTGTCACAACATAGCGGCACTATCAAGTAGTCGGTGGCATCTCCTTTCCATATCGGTCAGCGCCGCGGTGCTAGCTTTCCATATTTGAAGATTTTGTATTTTTGGAAAGAATTTTGGGCGGCTAACTTTATAAATTGGAGGTTTTCAGCAGCCCTAATCACGAATTTACACATCAAGATATCATCAAGACACAAGAAGAAGAGAATTGAGTGAAAGTTCATTAGAGAATTCAAAGAGTGAGTTAGCAACAAGGAAGAGAGCAAAGAGTTCGAGAGAGAGTCGTAGAGTCGTTTGAATTCCGATGTAAAAGCCAAGGAGATCGTGACGGTGCTTCCTCAAGGAGCAGTCTCTTTTCAGTAGAGTTTCCCTTTCTTTACACTCTTTCTTTGTCTATATTGTTTGAACATGTTGCTTCAAGCTATGAGTGGCTAAACTCTTTAGTTTTAGGATTTTGATGATTTGTTTATAAAGTTATGTTGATATTGTAGACTCTTCATGGTTTTGTTGTAATGATTATGCTTTTCTTTGTTATTGTGCTTAAATTCTTGTTGAATGGCCATGTTTGAATGTTAGATTAGATGTATGATTGAAAGATTGTTTGTTTAACTAGATTTATAACAAAGAATTGTTGTTAATCTCTAATGAAAATAGTTAGGTTAACAATGAAAGTTGCTAAAGACTATGCGTAATGCTATGTAATTTGTATTGGTTTCAAGAAATTAGTAATCAATTGAGTTGCATGAGAAAAAGTTGTTTTTGAGAGAAAATAACTTGGATTTATGTTTCTAGACTTAAGCATAAGAATTGCAATAAAATCCATGAACGCTAGAATATTTCATGATAAAATAAACAAGGATTCATTACCCTAGAATTCTCTTTGACTCTTGTGTTTCTAATCTATTTGCTTTCCTTTTTAGTTTTTCTTAAATCACAACTTCAATTTCAATCCTCAAATAAAATTGATTCAATCCTAGAATAGCTAAGTAACCTAACCTTCATAATTGGATCCTCAGTGGAACGATATTCGGACTTCCCCTTCTTATATTATAACTTGACCCGTACACTTGCGGTTAACACTCAAATTGCGCATCATAACCCCAAGTCCAATACTAGTTTTAGTTTGTTTCTTTCTCCAAGACCACCATCATGCCTTCTACAAATAGGACATTTTGGCAATATTGAAGCTTAAGCATTCAAGAAAAATTTCAAACAAATTTATATTATTTTAATATCCTTTTATTTCATTAAAAAACTTCATACCAATAGAAAAGATACTAGAGGAGATATTGTTCCAACAATCTTATCCTTCAACAAAATACCACCTAAACCTCCACTCTAGTCTAAAATCTCCCAAAAATCAAAGAGGTGAAGTTTTCAAAAAAGAAAAATAAAAAAAAAAGAGAAGAAATGAGTTGAAAATAGAGGAAAATAAGAAGGAAAAGTTTGCCTCAATGAATAAGGCAGCAAAAGCACTGCTAGTAAAGGTGACGACGGCGAGCGAACGAACATGGATCTTGTGACAGTCAGGGGTTGTGGGTCTTGAGTAAGAGTGAAAGTCGTGGGTCTTGTGTGAGACGAAAAAGAAAATAGAGGGAGAGTGAAGAGGGAAATGGAAAAAAAAAAGGGGGGTGGGGGGGGTGGGGAATGAAAGTTATATTTAATGACATTTAAAAATTGTTATGGGTTGACGTAAGAAATGTCATAAATTATCGAAAATTCATAAATCACTGTTTCTTTCCACCAAAAACGCGCATTTTGCCATTTATGACACTTTTTTCTTTCTCCTCTCTCAATTTGGCTATAGGAATGTATTATGGTAGCCCAATTTTATTATGGTGTCTAATTGATATATGAAGGGAAATTTCCTTTTCGGATCTAGGCCACACAACCAAATAAACTTCTTATTGCACAAACTCTTTTTAATCACAAAGAGGATTTGTCCTTTGGCCACAGACAAGGTACATAATCACTTGCTTAAAATCAAAAGCCGCAATCCTAGCAAAACAATAACTTGTCCTCAAAAAGGCACAACAAAAAAGGGAAAAATATATCGTTCAAATATGGCAAATCATAGACAAGTAAAATATCCATAAGACAATAAAGTCGCAGGATATTTCAAAAAAGGAAATAATAATTTTGCAGAATCAGTAATCCAAGAGACATCCGGTAAGACATTTCCTAAAACAACCAACACACAGGGGCAACCATAAAACTCAAGCACTCTTAAATAAACAGTCAATTCAGGACTCCAACATAAATTAAAAAAGTTTAGTTAATAATTAATCTTATATCATTGGAGCTTATAATCTCTGGGTCATTAGTCCCCTTGCTAGCTCACGATGGAATAATAGGGATCAATGGTATTGAAAGAAAAATTGAAATGTTCAAATTAATGTGCTAATTTAAGGAAAAAGATATTTATTATATTAGATATAATTAATATATGTATTAAGATACATTATTATAAAGTTAATTTGAGGTGAGATTCAAATTAAAGCTATATAATATGGGAGAATTAAATTATTTTAATATGATTCAAATAATTAGTCATTTTAATATAAAATTGTTAGAGGTTTGTTGATTGGCTTTATATTTATTTAAGGCACCTATGGTGGTTTTGTGGTTGTCACAGTTGTTGTCTCAAAAGATGTCAAAAAAGATGTTATCCAACGATATATTCTCTTTCTTTATTGGGAAAATTTTTGTAGATTTATTCTCTGGGATATTTTCCTTATTTGAGCGTTACTGTTTCTAAATAGGGAGATCTTTCCTTACGACATCGTTAATCTAAAAGAGGAAATAATGTTTCCTTAGGGTTCCCGCTCCTATTTTGTTATGAGTGTGGTTTGTGTTTTGTGTGGTCGAACTTTGCAACACTGATTAGGATCTTTGGATATAAGGGTTTGGTATCATAACTCATGACTTTGAACAATGACAATGTTCTTGTACATAACAAGAAAATGAAAAGTGGGTATTTATCTGTTTTATATTGATATTTACTCATTAGGAATGAAGTAAAAATCAGTATGAAAGTTAGACTATTTAACCAATTTCAAATAGTTATTTGAAAATGATCTTGTATATTAAATGTTTACATATTAATGTTAAGTTTGTATCATGCATCTTACATTTATAGAGTTGTTGTTTGATGTTTGATGGTTGAGCTTCAGATGAAATGATAATGTATCATTCTAAAGTGAAGTTGATATATCTAAGGAAAAGTTTCCTAAGATGCCTCAAGTGTTGAAAGGATGTAATTTTTACATGAGACTTAATTAACATTTAATATAATATTGGTTAGTTATATCGATTAAATCAATGGATATGATCACTGAGTTTTGAAAATTAAAATTTATGAATAATGAGACATTAGTGTATAAAGTTTAAGATTTGATCTTTTATGGGATACATTGTTTCATACAGATTTAGACAATTTTATGTTTCATCCTAAGTGGTATAAATTGAACTACAAGGCAATTTTTTGCTTGTGAAGCAATAATTTGCATAGTTGTGCTATATCCTTCAATATTTGAAAGTTATTTCAGATATGAGATAGTGTGGTGTAAGGACTAAGTTTGAGGATATTAGTAAACACCAAAGTTGGAGGAATATAACAAATTGAGAGAAATATCATGGTGGTCAGCAAATGATAATTGTTGACATAACAGTTTGAAATATATAACAAGACTCTCTAGGCTAAAGTGTGATAGGATCTCCTACAATGTCTAGGATTACGAGACATGTCTCCGATGCACTAGGGCAAGTTGGAGAGCATGTTGGGTATAGAGTATATCCTAGAATACATGTCACACCGGCTTATGTCTCACCGGCTTTAATGTAAGTGGGAGATTGTTGGGATGTATACCCTAAAGCCTCATAGTTAATAAATAATTTGAAATAATAGTTGATTATTTTATATATGCAATTATCCATTTGAAAATAATCCAAGGTTATTTTATGTAACTTAAACATGCATGTGGTTGACATACAAGTGGATCATGTTTAAGTAATAACCTAAATGGTCTGTAGTATAAGGATAAGGTTGGGTGTCTTATCCTAGTGACACTATGGATACGACCCACTTTGTAAATGTTACAAACGATTTGATCTAAATCGTTCATATGAAGACATGTGAGTCGGGGTATCCTATACAAAGAGTTTGTATAAGACTAGACTGTGAAATGATTAACCGCTCTTTATAACACCGTTGACTGAAGAAATTAATATTTCATAGGATGACCATAGGTGACTTGACCTTAATTCTGAGTGAGTGATGAACCCCTATCTGTGAGAGCAATCCTTTGATCTGTATGGGTGAGAGTGGCCAAATTTCCTGACTCAATATGCCTATCATTTTGGGAATTTGTCCAAGTAGGGAGCTGGAAACATTGCTACACAAAATGAAGTTCATTCATTCCCGTCTTTAGGGTAAGTAGATGAATTGCTCCTTTAAAGTTGACTTCGGGTCTTGAACAATGGGGCCCCTCCCTCTCACTGCCCTAGAGAGCTTTGTTTATAGTAGGACTATAAACAAGTTGTTCATTAGATGATTAGTGGGACTTAAGGAGTTAGATGTAATTACAGGAGTAAAACGGTAATGTGGCCCTCGGCGCTCCAAACCCTAGAGCTATTGTTTTTGAAGTCTGAAGAGCATAGTGTGAAGCATCGCTCTGCTACAATACGACACTTGAGGATAGGCATTCATGACGGTTAGCATCGCTGCACTACCCCTTTTATGTTGGTCAGCGTCGTTGTGCTGTCGAAGAGCGCCGCGACGCCAACTTTCCTTTTTTAAAAAATCTTCAAATTTGGAAAATATTTGGGCAGTCACTTCTATATTGAGAAGTCTTCAGTAACCCTAATCACGAAAATTCAGAGGAAAAGATAGCCTAAGAGTGTGAGTTTGCTATCAAAAGAGAGGAAAGTGTTGGAGAAGAGTTAAAGATCGTTCAAGATCCCGAGATGTTGACCAAGTGAAGATTGAATGAATTCAACGCTGAGAAGGGATTCGAGAGTTTTTCTTCTTAAGTAAGCAGGCCAGGCGTCTCTCTGACCTGATACTTTCCCTTTTACTGTTATGCTTGAGAACTCATATGAAAATATATATTTGATGGCTATGTGTGGTTAAACTCATACTTTTAGGATGTTGGATGATTTAATTATGGATTTAAGTTAATGCTTTAGTGTTTATTGTGGATGTTGTTGAATGATATATTTTTCAATGTTATTGTGCTTTTATCTTCTTATTGATTGATCTACAATAATTGTTAGGTTAGATGTATGGTTGAGTAGTTGTATGTCTAATTGGATCCATAGCATTGAATCTCTACTAATCTTTCATGAAAATAGCTAGGTTATTAGAGAAAGTTGTTGATGACTGTTCTTAATGCTATGCCTCTAAATTTGGTTTCAAGAAATTAGTAATCAATTAAGTTGCATAAGACAGGGTTGTTTTTAACATAAAATAATCTGGATTCCACAATAAGAATTGTTGCGCTATACCTTAGCACCGCGGCACCATCACTATATTCTAAATTCAAAGTTTAGCCGCCTTGGGTTGATCATCAACTACCAACTGAATTCCACAACATTTGTCTCTATTTTCTCTTCTATTTCTTCAGACTTTGATGTATCTTAACAATATCTCAATGTCCGTTATGAAGATCGTCGACTAAGGTACTAATTCTAGCTTAAGCGTAGAGTGATTTCCCCTTGTGTTGTGAACTTATGAGGTTTTAGATCAGAATTTATAATTCTTATTGTTCTTTGATTTTCCTCTACTTTTGCATGAATCATAGTTATGTAATTTCAAAAACTAATTGGAATTGTGTAATCGTTGCTAGAGATTAGTTGTGATAAGTGACATGTAATCGCAATTAATCTAAAGGGTAGCAATAAGTTAATTAGACTTGTAATTTGTTGCATAACACGAAAAGCATTGATCTATCAACCTTGGGGAAAGTCAATTCAAATGTTTAATTCAGTGTTCTTATTAATATTTGACTTAACAAGTTCCTAACTCTTCGTGTGATTGGTTGGATTAATTAGGATGTGTTTCATTTAGTTAACTCCATTAGTTTGATAATTGGACACTCACATAGCGTTCTAGGCAAGTCGGCTAAGGGTTGAACAAATAAGAATTAATCTAATAAATCAATGATCAGGTCACAATTGGGGAAATAGCTCAAAAGCCTAGGCGACGAATATGTGCCTTCCAATTAGATTTTAATTTTCAAAGTAAATGAAAACATAATAAAGAGTTGAAATTCAAGAGACAAAAGGTGTTCAAGGGTGTTGATCAATTCCTTGACTATTTCATTAAGTCATGCAAGGATTCCTATGAATTATTATGTTAATGATATGCTTAAGTCTAGAAAGTATTTTCTGGATCATTATCTTTCAATAACAATCTTTTTCATGTATACCTAATTGGTTACTAATCACTTGAAAAACCAAATTAAGAAGCATGGCATTAAGAATAGTTATGATCAACTTTCATTATTAACCTAACTATTTGCATGATAGATTAATAACAATCCAATATTATAGATCCAATTAAACATAAAATCTTTCTAATTGAACATTCGATTTAACATGCATTGAGGATCAATCAGTGTATTAATTACAATAATACTGGAAAACATTCAAGAACATAACATCTATAGAAAATAATATGCATTAACTTAAATTCATAAATAAATTCATCAACACCCTAAATATACTTCTCATACATTGCAACAACCATGAAAAATAAAGAAAAATAAAGAGGGAAGGAAACAGTACTATTGTGCTGAATCCCATTGATGGAACACATGAGAAATGCCTTTATTTTCACTTTGGGATCTCGAGTGTCCTCCAAACGAATCTCTAAATTCTCTCTCTCTCTATTTTTAGACTAAAATACTCTTTAAGGCCCTCTAATTCTATGTATTTCATAATTATTTTGACTAGGCACAATCCTAGAATATTTATAGAAGAAGTCTTCCAAAACTGTTTTTTTTCCTAAATAACGTTGGCACCACGGTGGTGCCCTTTTCTTCCGAGTGTCTGAGGCTCAACTTCTTTTCCTCTCTTCCTTCTCTCCTTTCAATGTTCGGCTCGATATTGACTTCTTCGGGGGAATTTCGTTCTTTTAAGCTTTTTTTAACTCTGAATCTCGAACTTGAACACAACCCTTGAAAATCGCTAACAAATAACATCAAATCCGATAAAATTATATAAGAATTATTCTAAATTCAAGACAAATAACACGCATTTTAGATGTGTTTCAAAGTTAAAGGCTTAGAAGAATGTTTTTTATCCTCAAGAAACTTGTCTTCAAGTGTCATTCAGTCTACAAAAAGGCATGAGAAGTTTTGATGGTTAGTGAATTCTATCGAAAAATTTCTATGTCTAACATAAAAAAGTTTTTGGTAGACAAAAGTAACCTCTTTTTCAAAAACTTGCTTACTTTTTAATATTTTAAGTGAAGGACCCCACATAATGAAAATACCATTTTGCCCCTCACTCAAGTGTCTTCATTATCACATTTACCAATCACAATCTTTCATACCCAACTTCAATTTTAAAACTTAAACTTCAGTTTTCTTTTTTGTTTGCCTTTTTGGCGAATTTCACCCAATATTTGTGATAGATTTGTTGTAATATTCAAATAAAAAAATTTGAAAGAAAAAAAGTTTTGTTGAGATTTTCAGTAACTGAATGGTAAATAAAAAAATTTAAAAAAAAACTTAAACTATCCCCTTACGGAAATTCCTGTAAATTTAATTACAATTAAATTAGTAGAAAAAAATTAATTACTATTTACGAGAATCTGACTTGGTTGACTTAAACTAACTAGGTTCAAGTTCTAAAGAATGGAATTGATTTAAGTTTAAAAAAAATGAAATTGCCTACAAAAAATTAAAAGGGAAAAAATTGGTATTGGGGAAAAAAAAAACTAAATCTAAGTTTTTTTTTTAATTTCCAAACGTAGAAAAAAAAAAAAAAAGAAAAATTCCCGAAATTCCAAGAATTTCCCGGTAAAACTGGGACATCTCGGTTTTTTTTTTTCTTTTTTTTTTTCTACGTTTGGAAATTAAAAAAAAAAGTTAGATTTAGTTTTTTTTTTCCCCAATACCATTTTTTTCCCTTTTAATTTTTTTTAGGCAATTTATTTTTTTTTTCAATTAGAAGTTAAAAAATTAAAGAAAAAAAGTTTGAAAATTAAAAAGAATCTTTTACCGGGAAAATCTGCTTTTTTTTTTAATTAGTTTGAAGATTTTTTTTTTCAAAATGGTCCCTAAAGTTTTAACTAGATGTCTATTTGGTCCTAAGATATTATAATGGCCATTTTTAGTCCTTGAATAATGGTTATAAATGGTCCATACACCTATTTGACCGTTAGTTGATTTAACGGGATGCTGACTGGACTGTTAAATGATGAGATATACTTGCTTATATGTCAATTTTTAATTTAAAATTATATGAATTGGTAATTTATTATGTTAAAGTTTGAGATGGTTTAAAAAGATTGAAAAACAGAAAACAAATATTTTATTTGTTGTGTCATTATCTTTCTTTGAATTGGAAGACCGAAAATCTTTCTTCAACAAGCATTGGACGTCAAGCATCGGAAGATCAAAAGATTTTTATTCATCTTTTCTTTAAAATTTTGTTCAAGATTGAGTTTTCTTTTATCTTTTCTCTAAAGTTTTAGAAAAATGAGTTAGAGAAATAAACTGTTTTCAAGAAAATACTTAGAATTAAAGTTTAGAAAAAGAGTTCTTTGGCGTTTAAACGGAATCTCTCCCAAAGTTGGTTGCGTCCGGTCATTTCTCTCCCTGGTATCGTCCGCTAGTCTCACCAGGAATCTCTCCCAAAGTTGGTTGCGTCAAGTCATTTCTCTCCTTGATATCGTCTTGCTAGTCTCGCTCAGAGTTCGTCACGTCAGGTCATTTCGCTCTCTCTAGTATCGTCTCGCTAGTTTCACTCACTAGAGATTGTTGTGTCGGGTCATTTCCCTCTCTCTGGTATCGTCTTGCTAGTCTCACTCACCGGAGTTGGTCATATCGAGTCATCTCTCTCTCTCTGGTATTATCTCGCTAGTCTCGCTCCAAAATTTTAAAGAAAAGATGTATAGAAAATTCAAACCCTAAACCCAAAATTTTAAAGAAAAGATGAATAAAAACCTTGTTGTTGCAGGCCTAAGCATACATCATTAGAAGTTGCCGCAAAGTGATCAAAAGTTGTTATCCATTGCTTGTCAAAAAAAAGATTTTTGGTTTTCAAATGCTTGTGTTCTGATGCTTGTCAAAGAAACTTGTCATTTGATGCTTGTCAAAGAAAGATATTCTCCAAACAAATAAAAGATGTGTTTTCTACTTTTCTATCTTCGTTTTTCAATTTTTTTTAAACCATCTAAAATTTTAACCTAATAAATTTCTAATTCATATAATTTTAGATTAAAAATTGACACATACACCTCATCATTTAACAGTATGGTCAGCATCCGTTAACTCCACTAATGGTCAAATGGTGGAGAGACTAAAAATGCTCATTATAAAACGTCAGGGACCAAATAGATACCTAGTTGAAACTTTAGGAACCAAAGTATTTTGCCCTTCTTTTTTTTACCTAATTCCAATTCCAATGTTTAGTTTTTAGCTTTTTAACCGACACCAATTCCATTTGGTTTTGAGTTTTTTTTTTTCTTTTTTCCTTTTTTTACCCAATTCCATTTTTTTTTCTTGTATGTTTAAGTTAAGTTTAATTTTTTTTAGGCAATTTATTTTTTTTTTCAATGTAAACCAATTTCATTTTCTTAAACTTAAACGTAGTTAGTTTAAGTTAACCAATTTCAATTCTCGTAAGCATTTTTTTTCAACCAATTCAATTGCAATTGAACTTACGAAATTTTTGTAAGGGAATAGTTTGAGTTTTTTTTTATTTCTTATTTCTTATTCAATTACAGAAAATTTCAACGAAACTTTTTTTCCAATTTTTTTTTTAAATATTACAACAAATCTATAATAACTATTGGGTGAAATTTGTCAAAAACATGAAAACAGCACAAATCTACACCTATTGTGTGAAATTTGTCAAAAACATAAAGACAAACAAGGTAGGAAACTAAAGTTTAAGTTTTAAAATTGAAGTCGGGTATGAAAAGTCATGATTGGTAAAGGTGAAATTTGAGATACTTGAAGTAGGGACAAAATTATATATTCTTTATGTAAGGCCTTCCACTCAAAATTTTAAAATGTAAAAAAGAAGATTTTGAAAAATATTACTTTTGTCCCCCAAAAATTTTCTTTTGAGTTAGAAATAGCAATTTCACAATTCTATCTAAATTCTCTCTAGAACTTTGAAAAATAGGTTATTTTTGTTCACCAAAAATCGTTTTTGTTTAGAAATAGCAGTTTTTCAATTCTATCTAAATTCTCACTAGAGCTTTTAATTTTTGAACATTTATAATTTTTTTAATCCCCAAAATGAAATTCTTCTCTTTTTTTCACTATTTTTTCCCTTCCCAACTTCGATTCCAGTAGCTCAAATCCACTCTTTTCACTCTTTTGTCCCCCTCAATCGAAGGCCGAACTCCAACATTGCAACCAACTCAACCGAAATCAATAATAAAAATTAAAAAAATAATTAATAATAAAAAAAGAAATCGATACTAAGATTTGATTGCAATTATTTTTTCTTTTCAAAAGAATGACACAATGAAAATTATCTTAAGTTGAAATTAACTTAAGGAATACTCACGGGATATATTCAATCCTAGAGCATCTAAGCTCTGATACCAAATAATATGAAAACCTTAGAGAATTGAAATTAAGAATCCTTTTGGGACGAGAACCCCTAATTCTCAATCACAAAACCCCCCAAATCAACTTGATTAACCCTAAGGATTGGGTTAGAGACAGATTGCATTAAGATCAAATATCTTGAGACAAGAACAAGTTTTTTGGCCCAAGAGTCGAACACTCCACGAGATAGGATGATCAATCCCACTTGAATGTTCTTGGCATGCAACTCAACATGAAATTGCAAAATTCAAGAAGCTGTCTAGCTACACTTGAAAGAAAAACACAAAGGCCAAAATTCAATTCATCATAAAAAATTTAACTCCTCAAACAACCTAATAGCAAGGCTTTAAGTATCTCCCAATAGAAAAGTTTTTAAAAAATTTAAAAAAATGTTAATGCATCATAGTAAAAAGGCAAAATTACCCCTACTTAATATGCCTTAGAAAGGATAAAATTAGAAAATACTAAAATCACATCAAAATTATTAAATAAAATATAAATAACAATTTGATGTCTTAGATGGTTCATATCACATTGAACCTAGCTCGAGTAAATTATGTTATACCAAACATGGTTGTACATCTTGCATAAAATTATTTTGTATGAAGAAAAAAAGTCAACATAAAATAATATTCATATAACATGATTAAAAGAAATAAATAACAAAATTCTTACCATGTAATAATAATAAGCGTTGTTAGGTGTGATATATCTTATTGAGTTGTAGTAGGATAATTAGTCCTCTGATACAACTGACTCATCTATTACATCTCTCCCTACATAATGATCATGGCGTGCCCGCTACAACGATATGTAGTTGGCATGAAATCGTCGCCAGCCTTGATCACGCTTACCTCTTAAATCGATTTGGTGCAGGTTGCAATCTATATAACACAATGGTGGCACCGTTTGCCACAATCCAAATTGTCTTAACACTCAATTTGGGTGATATCATTCTATGATATGAAAGCATATTAGAGGGCTCAATGTCAACTAAATATCTTGACCATTATGACATTAATTAGGCAATAAACCCATAATCTCTGGCGTGTATCAAATTGATCTAAAATTTTATAAATGAATAATTAGAACCCCAAAAATATCCTTATATGAAAGATATATGCTCTTACCTAATTGTGCATTAGTCGATCAGATGATAATCAGTATATGATTATCATATTTGCAGAATGCTCAGATGCAGCTAAAATATTGTTTCATTTTCACAATGTATTTAATATAATTGAAGCTTTTTATAATATAAGATCGTAATGAAATGAAGATGTAAAAAATATAACACCTGACACTAAGTGGACATCCAATGAACTGCATGATATATGCCCATATATACCTCTGTATGGTAATCAATGATCTACAATATGAACCTTCTATTTTATGACCAAATGACCAGAAAACTTGTCTAAAAATAGTCTTACCTAGCACATCGAATGGAATAAAATGTCAATCCACTCGTGTTCCAAGATTTTAGTACACAACAACACACAACCAATATGGTAGCTCTGCATATGATTTCTCTCAATCACCAAAAACTTTAATCAATGTGTTTCTCTTTGCTTGCCACGCACGTCTATAATTTGTTGGGATTGGTGTCCTAAATCTCTTCTTAAATGGTCTGTAGTATATGGATAAGATTGGGTACCCTATTCTGATGACACTACGGATATGGCATTTTGTAATTGTTACAAAAGTTGTAAAGTATTACAAACGATGTGATCCTAATCATTCATGTGGAGACATGCGAGTAAGGTTATCCTATATAAATAGTTTGTATAAGACCGGACTATGAAATGTTTAGTTTTTCATTATAACGCTGTTAGTTGAAGAGATTAACATTTATGACTCGACCTTAATCTGAGTAAGTTATGAACTCTTGTCTATGGGAGCAATCATTTGATCTGTAAGTAAGAGTGGTCAGTTTTGCCGACTCAATAAGCCTACCATTTTGAGGATTTGTTCGAGTAGAAAGCTGGGAACATAGCTACCCAAGATAAAACTCACTCATTTTCGTCCTTAGGGTAAGTAGATGAATTGCTCCCTTATGGGTTGATTCCAAGTCTTGAATAATGAGGCCCCACCCTTTTATTGGCCCAAGAGGGATTAGTTTATAGTTGGACTATAAACTGTTTGTTCATTAGAGATCAAGGTACTTAAGGAGCTAGATGTAACTACATGGTAAAACAGTAATTTGATCCAACTGTAGTTAAGGACGATCCGTAAAGGGTCGACTTACTGTTGATTGGTTATGTCCGTGGACACAAAAATATATCTACAATATGAAAAATGAAAAGTGGGTCTTTAATGGAGTGATTTGTCATTAATGAATGTTGATTGTTTTAATTAAAGAGTTTATTAATTAATCTCGTATCACTTAAACTTCTAATCTATAGGTCCATAAGTTGCTAGCTCACTAAGGGTTAAACAATAATCATTTAATTTCGGATTAATTTGAATTGTTCAAATTAAATAAGTGAATTATTTGTATAAGATACAATTGATCTAATGTATATAGATACATTACAATATAAAGATTTTGAATAAGATTCAAAATTATACTTCATAATATGTGAGAGATAAATATTTGAATAAGATTCAAATATTATTAATATGAATAATATTCATATTAAAACTATAGGTTATGTGAGAGAATGAGATTAAATATGTGATATTTTAATTATTAATTAACAATATTAATTAATTAATATTATTAATTTAATTATATGTTAAATTAGATTTAATTAATTAAATTTAGAATAACTCCGAGGGAGGAGTTATTCATAATAACTTCCTTCCCTCTCATTTAACACTATTAAGGAGTTTTTGCAGAGAGGTGATAGAGAACTCTTTGTTGAATTTCCTGCAAAAATCCTCTCGAGAGAAAATTTCTTCCTCTCAAGATTTCTCCCTATCCATTTGTAAGATCCCACAATTTTGTGTTTTTTCCCTCGAGAATAGTAAGATTTCCAAGTTGGTGCCTATTAATGTTGTGTCACACAATATTTTTTTACATCATTTGCAAATCTTTTTTGGTGTCAAATTACATCCTTTTTTGTATTAGACTTAGTTTTGTACGCATCTTTCCCTTTCATCCAATATTAACCCTTCCTCACAAATTGAATTAGTAATTGAATGGGTGGATTGGCGGCAATTTTGGGAGAAAAGAGTGTTGTTGTGCAGAAAGCGGATCGAGTTGTGTGGGGGGTTTTGAGGACCACGAAATCGTGGACCCTATCCACGCTTCTCTTCACCATTTGGCAGACAGCGCGAAGCGGTAGACATGTGGCAAGGAAGTCATGGATCGCGTCCACGATTTTCCTAAACCGTGGACCCGATACTTCGTCCATGATTTTTCAACCTATTTTTGTCAATTCTTTTCTTTCCACCCTATTTTTGTATTTATTTATTAAAATAATATTTTTTTAAAAAAAAAATCCTTTTTTAAATTAACAACATATGTGAAATCGCCAAAATAAACTTCACTAACAGAGTTTAGTGGCATTTAGCATGACCTAGATTGAATATTGGATGATTGTTGTACTAAAAAAACAATATATATGAAACTATTGTTCATTGTTCTAATTGGATGGCTCCGTTTGTCGTTATTAGGTACACACTCATACATACGCCCGAATAACGAATACGAATTCCCCACGTTGTTCCTCATGATTCGGTTTTATCGTCTTCTTCCTTTTACCAATTGGAATAACGAATACGAATTCCCCACGTCGTCCCTCATGATTCGGTATATCGTCTTCTTCCTTTTACCGATTGGAATAACGAATACCAATTCCGCACTGGAGCGGAAATAGCACACACGCCGCCGTCCTCCGCCCCTATTACGCTGGAAAATTGCGGACATTCTAACAAACTTCCGACCAAAAATGGTGATGTGGGTGTTCGGGTACGGGTCTCTTATTTGGAAAACTGGCTTCCCTTATGATGAAAAATTACCCGGCTGTATGAAAGGCTACCGCCGTGTCTTCTATCAAGGTCCCAATTTCTCTCTGCTTTTTCGTTTCTTCTATATATCTTCCACTCTGATTTGTGCGAACCTTTTGTTACTAGGAAGTACCGATCATAGAGGAACTCCCGAGTTTCCTGGAAGAACTGTGACATTGGAGCCTGCGGAAGGGGAAGTTTGTGTATGTTCTTTAAAATCCCCACTTTGATTTTTCTGCTTAAACCCCCTTTTATTAAGGGATTGAGATTCTTGGAGTCAGATTAAAAGAAGATGAGAGTATTCCCAATAATTTTCACCTTTTGTATTTCTCTGGAATCTTTTTAATTCTGATGGTTTGATTGTCTACCCGTTTGAGAACCATTTGGTTTTGTTTTTTGGTTTACAACAAAGCAAGAAATAAAGAAGATGAAGAGTTGTTTATAAGACTAATTTCAAAACCCAAGCTATGTTTTGAAAACTAAAAAAATGTAATGTCCAAAAACATATTCTTGTTTTTTGGAATTTGACTAAGATTTCAACTCTTTCATTTAAGAAATGTGCAATTGGTTATAAAAAATTAAGACGAAATAGGCTTAATTTTAAAACATTGAAGACCAAACACTAAATAGTTACCAAACAAGAGTCTTAATAATGTGAATGAGGAGAGTTGGAGCTTGGATGGAAGGGGAGTTGTTTCATGAGTTCACTATTGAGCTTTTCTGGGTTTAAAGTTCTTATATCCTAGACTTTAGCTGCTACTGGTTGGATTTTTTGTTCTTCTTTTCATGTAAACTGCCATAGAAAAATGATGGGTTGAGTTATCTAAATATGGTTTGGCCTCTGTCTTTCTTTTGTGTTCTTCCATTTTTCATCTAATTAAAATCCTGTGTTGTACGTTTGTATGTGCTGGAGGCTTCTTCTTTTTCGAAAAGTTTGAGGAAGTTAATATATTTTCCTCTTTAATTACTGCAATATTTGAAAAATCATTGGAAGTTGCTGACCTTTTGGGTGCAAACTTGGTGATTGGCTGATGCTACTTTGCATTCTAGTTTATCTGGAGGAACATGAGCTTTGGAGTTTATGGAAGGCATTGGGAATATTTTAGGTAAAAGATGAATAGTATTTAGATAACTCAATACCCTTTCGACCCAGTGTAGACTTTGGTAGAGTTTGGGATGCTATGCTTGGAAGATATACTTCAAGTTCTCTTAGAACTGGTCTTGGAGTGGGGGAAGCCTCCTCAAACATTACTGTGGCAAGTCATGAGCATAATTCAAGAAGTGGGATTCCTCGATACTCTAATTAAAATAAAATAAAAAGTAGTTAATGAGCTTAATAACAAAATCCTTTGATGTTTGTCGGGTCCAGGCAAGTATCGGGGAGCAAAGCTCCAGCTCCAGCTCCCAGTTATCAATCAATAAATAAATAAAAAGTACTACCCTGTTATGTTATGTGTTTTAGAAGGCTTAAGGTGGCTTGAAGGCTTCTCCTCTTGAACAGTTGTGGCGTAAAATTAAAAACATTTTACAAATCTTAAATTGGTATGAGCAAGTACTACAAAACATGGTAGTCATATAAAAGTGAAAAAAACTCATCCTCACAATTTTCACTTAATCAAAAATTCTAAAAAGATATCTTTATCATCACTGCTACTATTATTATTAGTAGGATTGATTTATACTATAAATTTTTGCCAAAATGTTTTTAAAGTCACAGCAGTAAAAGTAGTATGTCCTCACAACTTAAACCCTACTATTTTTGAAGAGTTAGACAAATCACTACTATGTTTTTAATCATTAGACGAGAAGTAGAGATTTTAAGCCTTGATACATTTTCACAAAGGCGTAAACCTCCTCTAGGAGAAGCTTAAGCCTCTTGTGGTTCAATTGAGACTGAAACTTAGAGCCTTGCCACGAGGCAAGCGTCAAGGCGTAAGACTCAATAGCTTTTTGAAACATCTGATGAGAGGTCTGCTTTGGATCCCTTTTCAAATCAAAATGATCAAAGTTAGGCTAATTCAATCATTTTTTGTGGCCATAGTGGGGTGTTGCTTACAAGATCACCAAAAAGGAGGATAAAGAAACTGCACTAAATGTAAGTTCTGTTTAAACTTTTGTCTTTCTAGATGTTCTCCTCTCCTTTTGACTTGAGTCCGGCTAATGTTTATTTATAGTAGTTTTCATCTTTGCTTGGGTTAGATTGTACTATCATCTATTCTTTTATCATTGATCTATCTGCATTGAGTAGTCGATTGTTCAACAAACTTCTTTTGTGAATGGAAAAAACCATTTCTTGATGATGTCTATTCTGTTGTTTTCACATGTTCCCTTAGCATTTGGATGTGAGGGAGAAACAATATGACAAAAAAGAGTATGTGGACTTTTTCGCTGTAAGTTACAATTCTTTCGAGTCCAAAGCATCTTAAGATCATTCTTAGTTTAGTGCATGTTTGCAAGTGATTTTAAAATTGTTAAAATCACTTTTGTCATGATTTACTTAAATCACTTTGAGACACACCTTTAATCACTCAAAATTAATTAATTTTTATTTTACACTTTTAGATGCAATTTTCATATTATCAAAATTGGTTTTGAATAATTAAAAATATGTTTCCAAGTAATTTTAAAATTGACAAAAGTGATTTTAACTATTTTAGAATCACTCCAAATATATTCTTACTAGCTTCAGTTAGCTACCCTCTTCAAAACTACCCAATTTTTCAGGACCTCATGGATACCACCCCTATTGTTTCTGGAGTAATGGTGTAAGTAGCAGTGTTCAGCAATGGATACATTCAGTTCTTAAATTAAAATTAATATATATCTATTTATTTCCGTTCGGTATAAAAGTATAAGCGCTTTGGGTTTTATGTCACAGGTACATTGCTTCTCCAGACAAGAAGCTAAACAAGAATTACCTTGGCCCTGCATCTATTGAGGAGATTGCTAAGTATGTATTTGATAACGATATGATATTTATACTTCTTGACATTTATTGAGATTAGAATACCAGTAGAATTGTTAATAGTACCACCTATATTAATCGACCACTATAGAATGATGTAGTTGCGTAAAGAGTGAATGGTGTAAAAGGCATAGGCACAATGATGGCCACATATCTAAAATTTAATATCTTATGAGTTTTCTTAACAACTAAATGTAGTTAGTTTGGTGGTTGTCTTGTAAGATTAGTCGAGAGGCATGCATGTTGGTTTGAACACTACCTGATATTAACTTACCATAGAATTTGAAGATTGATAGAGACATATTCCTTTGTGTTTTGTTTAATATCATATTCACAAGTTGATCTTCCGAGTGAGCTCAATTAGTTTCCATTAATTATTTACCTTGCACTTTCTATATCTAGAAAGAACCCATCATCAAGAGAAATTATAAGCCAGGAGAATGAACATATTGGCAATAGGGTTATGGATTGACATCCTCTTATGACTGGCAAAAGATAGTGCAGATCACACTAGGCTTTGGCATAAGCTGGAAGGATGGGTTAAAGTTCAAATCAATTCCCTAACAGAACCTGAAAAGTAGGGATGATTTTAGATTTAAGACAGTAGATAGCATAAGAACTAGATAGCCAAGGTACATTTGATAATGTTTTTCTTTCGTGTTATTCTAAAAACTAGAAATAATAATATATTTGATAACAGTTTATGTTTCTTGTTTCATGAAAGAAAGAAACAAAAATAAAAACTTGTTTGATAACTATTTCTTATTTCTTGTTTCTTGTTCTTTTTTTTTTCTTGCCTTTTCCTTTATTTTATAGTTTAATATAATTTAATTATGTAAAATAAAAATATAAATGTTACATGCATTAAAATATTAAAAATAATTATAAAACATTTACATTATCAAATACAAAATAAATTTTAATGGAAAATTAACAATAATAATACAATTATTTCTATCTTTTATATGTTGCTCAAATTTGATTTGCAATATTATTTATCACTTAAGTCATTTGTTTTGAATGATGTCGATTCATATCCAACTCAATTATATTAGCATGTAAATATCATGGTTGTGAAATATCAAAGTGAAGTCAATTAAATATTTTAGTAAATAAAAATTATATTTTTAAAATTCTAATATGTTTCAAATGTACTAACAATAAAAATTTAAAATTAAAATAATATATAAACATGCATGTTTCAAAATTTGAAATTCAAAATTCAAATAATATTTAAATATACCTATTAGAAATTAAAAGAATATATTAAATCTAAATTTTAAAATTTAAAATTGAACTAATATATAAATACTATAAGATTAAGAAATAAAAGAAATATTAAAAATGAAAAGTAAAAAGAAATATTAAAGAAATGAAAACATTTGTCTCATATGGCAACTTGAAACCCACGACTTGCGAAGTGAAGAGAATTGTTCACGCGCGTCAGTACCAACTCAGCCAAACGAATACGAAATAGGTTCCTCAATTTGACCAAATGCCTCTTAAAACTTTGAAACAAGAAACGAAAATAATTATCAAACGGAGTCTTTTTTTTTCGAATCTACAAGAAACGAAAATAATTATCAAACGGAGTCTTTTCTTTTCGAATCTACAGACAGGTAGTTGGTGCGGAAGGACCCTCAGGACCCAACAAGGACTACATTTTTCAACTTGAAAAGGCTCTTCTTCAGTTTGGTAAGTTCGTTATACAAGATTGAATTCTGATCCAACTTGCTATTTTCTCTTATGCTGTGGTTAAATCTCACTCGTTTTCCAACTATCTATTCTTTGCTTAGGATGGGAAGATAAACATGTAATGGATCTAGCAAATGAAGTCAGAATCCTTCTTTCAGCTGGAAAGCAGACTGCTACTTAGCGTCAAACATCGACGAAAAGCTTTCGCAAGCTCGATAAATCTTTAGATAACTTTGCTCTTGGTTGAATTTTGAGGCTCTGGAAGAATTATTGGCAGCCTGATATTTCATCCCACTGGAAGGTGGCATCTTTATTCAATTATTGCCGTGGAAATTTTCGTAAGTTTAAGCATTTAAGAATTTTGGTCTTAAATGTTGAAAACTTTATCTCAGCTGCGAAATTAAGCTTATGGCTGAGACAGACATTATACAATGAACATCTAAGGAATGTATCTTATAATATCAAAACTCAAAAGGTTATGAGGGCATTGCAATTTCAACTAACGTGAAGTCCTACTCCTAGTAAATAATTTGAAACGAAAGGTAAATCAAAATTATATAAGTGTTCTTTTATTTCGTCTTTTATCATGAAGAGTAAAAAATATTGTACAATAATACTACGTCCAATCTCCTAGATATAGCTCTAATATCGCTGACTACAAGCTCTCCAATAGAACTAAAGAGAAAAGGGAGCTACATAGAGAATTAAGATTACACTGGATCGTTTCTACGTTCATCGAGGATCAGATGCGAGAATCTTGGATGCTCTTTCCGGTTTCAATCACTGTCTTCATTGTCATCTGTCATAAGAAAAACCGAGCATCAAAAGCTCAGGATAATACGACTAAACCAGAAGCAGGATCAATCAATTGAATCACCAAATCAGATTTTAAAAACAATCGAAAGCTTCTTATCAACAATATGACATACAAAGCCAGTATGTCTATTTTAGAAAGTTGATGGTTTGTTACCCTCATTGAATTCTTCGCCTTGGCTTTCATCAACATCGCCATTATCCTCTTCCTCGCCATCCTCCTCTTCGTCGTCGTCGTCGTCGTCATCCTCTTCTTCTTCTTCATCCTCCTCCTCCTCCTCCTCAGTATCATGAACATCATCACCATCAGTTTTAACTGGTATTTTCGGTTTTGGAGGTGGTGCTACATAGCTGGTCATGGATCTTCTACGTGAACTTGAGACGATATTGCTTAAGTCAATGCCTTCAAGTTCTTTGGCCCTTTCCTTCTTCTTTTTAACTTCCTTAATTTCTGACCACCAGAAAATATGCAGGATATTGATTGTGAACAACAATGAAATAGTAATGAAAAGCTATAAACTATTGCTATTATCTGCCAGTAAGTAGTATGTTTACTAATATAGCAAGCCACGCAGGGGAGAGCTGGCAACCCAAAAGAAATCCCACCAATGAACATATTTACATATTTATCTAGTTTGTTGTCCATATCTTTGTCTTATGTGAAACTAATTTCATTGAACAAGCGAAATTACGAGCAAGCCAAGCCCAAGAAGTTAGATTATAATCTAGTTTTTTATTTTTTATTTTTTCCCACATCTAATAGCATCCCAGCCTATTTCTTTCGTTCACCTTTTTCAGAGGGATTAGCGGACAATCCTTCTTTGGATAGTATCCCCTCCAACTCCTTGATAAGTTGTGATTCACGTTTGCTTTCAGGTGCCTGCTTGACTTTCTTATAAATCGCTGGAGGAACACTGTAAGAGAGATTATCGATCTTAATTCTTTCCACGTCAACTCAGAAGTTAAGGATGTAAATGGTAAGGGCTAGAAACAAAACCTCATCCCACACGATTTGATAACCGATTTCAAGTGCTCCACACGCTTACCATAGACAGGAGTTGAAACTTCCTTCTGTGAGGTTTGAAAAAATCACCCGAAAGTCAATTCATTTAACTATCAGCTAAAGGGGAGGAGAAAATAAATCTAACCTTGACAGGTTTTTCATTGGATGAGTCAGACTGGCCATCTTCAGAGCCTTTTTCACCACCTCCATCACTATCCTCCTCTGATGTCTGCTGGACATGCTTGCTTTGCTTCTTGGCAGAGACAGTCTCCATTGTAGACCTTTTCCGCTTTTTTGTTTCGTTAAAGTTCGGTATTCTTCCTTTAGTTGCATTTTTCTTTCCAGGCTTTACTTCATCGGTTTCCTCCTCACTACTGCTCCCTTCCGTAGAATGAGAGCTTTCTTTGCTTACCTTTTTCAGAGTTTTCAAACAAGAACCTTTCTTTTCATTAGAAACTTGTTCAGCAGCTTCACAAGAAGTCAATATCTGATTTTAATATTCATAAGAAAAAATTATCAGTATGCTTGACATCGTAACCTAGAAAAATGGATACTCAACAGGATTGACTCACCTTCTCTACTTGTTGGCTTATAAACTTCTTGCAACTGTCGAGAGCATTTTTAGTAAGTTTAAGGTCATCCTCCAGAAGGCGGCGAACTCCAGCCATAGTAACTTTCCTGAATAGATACATTGTTTTTATTATTTATTTGTTTTCTATAAAAGGGATCTAAGGACTGGAAGAGCATCAATGCAAATAACATTAAAACAAATAGACAGTAATTATCCAAGGTTCGATGACTTCATGAGTACTTGATTAGCAATTCTGATACCCATTCTTGAAACAATTACTCTTTTCAATTCCACAATGTTTATTGTGAACCAGAAGTAAAGCAATACGTTATGAATTTTTAAAAATAAATTTTCTATGGTTCCATTATGATGTTATTTGGACCAATTTTGGGCTAGAAGAAAGCAACAGGGATCAAAATACAGGAAAAGGGATATACGCAAATATAACATTTTTCATTCACAGCATTAAGATGATCAATAATTGAGAAAATAATAATAACTTACTCGGAATTAGCTTTAAGATAAGAAGTTCTTTTTCTAATAGCTTCCGTAATTGTACTCTCACTAGGAATATCTTTGTCATCTTTGTCTTTGGTTCCTTTGATTCCATCAGATTCAACATTTTTTGTTTTACGTCCTGTGAGAAGGCCCATAACTGGAGAGTCTTCCATGTTCTCATATTCCATGCAAGGTTCGTTTACACCCTTCTCGGACTGATGCCCTTCAAGTGACTCAGCCGCTTCTCCTTTACTTGCATTTTTTCTCCCAATCTCCTCAGAATCCTTGGAGGCATTGTCTTCCTCAGCACCTTCTAAGCACTAAGATACAGAAGGAAATTTTAAAAAATAGTAATAATAAAATAAATAAATAAATACCTAAATCCAAGAACGATGTAAGATGTCGAAAATAAATTTCTTCCGAGTGCTCAAATAACTAGAAACTATAATAACACTGTGATCAAGAAATTTAAAACTCTGAATCTCAAAAGACACCTCAGAAAGTAGTTGGAACATATTACTTTCAATTATGACCATATTTCTTCAATAAGAAATGGCTTTCGTTGAAGTATAAATAAAATTGCTACAAAAGGTGCCACCAAGGCTAACAAAGAGGGACCCCACAATAATTCTAGAGATTTTCTCATTCCACATCTTCCCAGGTGTGGCTTTCGAAGCCACTACCCAAACAATATATGTAAGCTTGAGTTGGATGCCACACATCAATTGTTCTACATTCAGATTCACACACATGGAAGTAACAGGAAATCCCAAAAGTGTTCAGCAAACTTACTCAATTACAACAATAGAAGATTCATATCTTGAGTATTAAATGCTAGTGACAAGACTGGTGTAAGATGTCACGTTCATATGTTTAAAGTTATTTTCGAGGAGAATACCCATGAAGAGTTTGAATGAAGAAGAAGCAGATAAATAGGCAAACTTGACGAAGGTGATCCTCTTATCTAAAAAAACTTGACGAAGGCGATCCAATATTCATGCCAAACAGAAATAGGTTCTTTATTTGATTTATGAGTTCATTAGTCTGGACTAACACAAGTTGATGTCATGATATGTCTATATTGTTTTTCCATTGGGGAACGGAGGGATAATCCTAATCCGGTAATACTCTATCACTAAACCTACAAGAGCATATATCTTAGGTCAACATTCTTATTATAGAACTTTGGCAACTCAACTTCAGTTTCTCATAAAACATTGTATTAACAAAAGAAAAGATAAAAACACTTTTTCCTAGAGGCTCTACTACTTTTTCAATTGCCATCTTCCAAAGTATAAAAACTTATCAAATGTCACGACATATCAAAAATCAAAATTACTGAACATGATATCATTGAACGGAAGGAATAACAGAAATAGGATGCCACCTCCAAGAAAAGTAAGATGTCACATACAGAGGAAGAAGAAACATTACCTTCACCAAACACTGCTTGACATATCTTTTATGCACATCTAATGCATACTTCTCCATACACAAGTCCTTTTCAAGCAATCTCCTAACCCCCTCAAAAGTTAAAGAGCTGTAACCAAAAACAGACAAATAAATAGAAGATTGGATATATCAATGTTTTTAACTATTCTTATAATTATGGCTTATAAATTAAAAAAGTAATCAATAAAATTTCTTGTAACCGAAAAAGCTTATAATGAGGCAAAGCTTCCAGTTATGCTGCTGCCAGTACGGTTATACGCTTATACTTACACATTATCAAGCTTTTAATCAGACCCTAAATAATGGTGGTGATGTAGTAGGATTAGAGTAAATTATGATATATTGGTCAAATCTTTGATTTATTAGGATTATGATTAGTTTCCTTGATTGATTAGGATTAGGATTAGTTTCCTTAGTTTTATTGTGATTCGGATTAGTTTCTTTGATTAATTAGCATTAGGATTAGGATTAGTTTGCTTTCCAATTCTCTATAAACAAAGAAATTGTCTTCTTCTATCGATAACTTTAATTGACAATAGAGCCTCTGATTTGATTCTTGAAGAAAGTTCTCCTTTTGTCTTATAGGTTACGTCAATTTGGTATGAGACCAGCCACCTGAGTTAACATTAACTGCCACCAATGGAAGACTGGAAAACTCTTAGAGACGTTGATCGCAAGAGAGAGCTTCATGAGTTGTGCTCATTGCCAACCAACACCCGTCTATTAGGTGGAACCCTTAAAATTTTAGGAAGGAAAGAATCCGAAGATTTTGCAAGATTGGACTATTACCGATCAAGGAAAACGCCCAAGAAAAAATATAGAGTTCGTGTAGGCAGGCAAGAAAGTCAAATTTACTCCAAAAAACAGTGTTGAAATTCTGACTCGCGTGATTTAGAAGAAGAATTCCAACATGATAATTTCAACCGTGCTCAATTTTCTCAAAGAACCTATCATTATCCACATTAGAAATTTGGTGATTCTAGCAATTCTAATAAAGATTCTAATGCAGTTTGGGACAAAATAACAAACTGACATTATCAACAAAGAGCCCAACAATCTAATCAGACAAACTTTTCAAGAAATCGACTTAAGAATTGGGAGTTAAATGATTCAAAGTGTGAAAGAACCTATTATGACCAACATCAAAGAACACCCATGAATCATCCCAACACCACACCAATATGGAGGTTGAAACATTTTCAAGAAAACAGAAATATTCAAATAAGAATATCTATCTGGAGGCTTTTGAAAGGGAATGGATAAAATCTAGGGTCTTCTGGGGAAAATTGAAGAAAGGCTAGAAACACTAGAGGTTGTGAATTTGTACAAGAAAAATCCGATGAATCATGGTTGAAACTCACAAGTGAAATATAAGCAAGCAAAAATTGAAGGGGAAGCCCAGTGGCACAAAGAAGAAGAAAAGTTGATCGCACAAGGAGAAGGAAGAGACAAACGAAACAAATTCAAGCAAAACAAAGATGAATGCGACATGACCAAGGACAAAGGTGACTCAAACCTATTGTTAAATAAAGTTACAGGAGTCAAGGAGGGAGGAAAATCAATTGACAAAACCTTTTGTGTTATCGCATGTAACATGGAGGATGAAAACATGTTCGTAGGAAACGGTTGTGCGATTATTTTCAACTCATTACTTGCACAACCCAAACCAAAGATTTTGAGGTTCCCACAAGAATTCACCAACATTACAAAGGAGAAAGAAAAGAACAAAGAAACTTGTGTTGTTGCTTGCAAAGACAAAGAAGTCGAGAAGGAAGAAATTGGAACCCCTAATCTCATAGCCACAATGAGTCTTTTTTGCCCAAACCCCACACTACCCGATCTCTAACCAGCTCCCTTCATTTTGGCACCACGATCCACATAGAACCTAATCCAGCTTTGGCTCTCATCATCTTTTTCCTTAATTCAACCAAGCCCAAATAGCAAATACAAACCAACCCAGCCTAAACTTTTTACAAATACGTAACTCATTTTCAACGTTGTTCAACTGGGCAGTTTTTTCCTCAAGCCACATTATTACTGTGTTCAATCGGCTTGGATTTTGGAAGATGAATTTCTTTTACATTTTTCAAAGGAGAATGATGTAGTGGGATTAGAATAAAGTAGGATATCTTGGTCAAATCCTTAATTGATTAGGATTATGATTAGTTTCCTTGATTGATTAGGATTAGTATTAGTTTCCTTGGTTTATTCGGATTAGGATTAGTTGTTTTATTAATTAGGATTAGGATTAGTCTTCTTTTTAATTGTCTATAAATAGAAGAATTATCTTATTATATTGATAACTTTAATTGATAATAAAGACTTTGATTTGATTCTTGGAGAAAGTTCTTTTTATCTTTTAGGCAACAATGTCGTAAGATTTTTATACAAGGACAGGTATCTTGAGCCCATAATAATCTCCAGCCATTGTGTGTGATACCAACCGCTCTTATAAGTTGAAAGGAAAGTGAAAATTTTCAAATGCAGGATGCAGAACAACATCCTTGTGTCTTATCCTTGAAATAAAGACAAAGTTCATTCAAATCCACTCCCATTGTCGATAATTATACTTACACACAACCTTCACTCAAGACAATTCCTCTATTCCGATGTTCAAATTCCAGCTGGTTTTAGATCTATGGCACAGAAATACTTGTCAAGGGCACACAAAAGGCAAGAATGCAAGGAAACAAAAAGTCTGAATTCTTGTTTGAGAGACATTTCAAACCTGTTTTGTGCTTATGAGAAAACAGAATAGTGAAATTACGTTTGGTAACTGATTTTAAAACCGGTTCTCCCTTGTTTCCTCAGATGACCTGTTTTTGGGTCATTGATGGCTTTAAGAAACAGTGGAATATGATTCTTTCAATCCAACGGGGTGTGAAAAGTGACATGAGAGACGACAACTTTATTATTATTGTCAAGTAGAGGTCAATGGTAAGTCGTCTCTACCTTGTAAAAAGTGTAGGTTCAAGTACCTACCCTGCGTTTGCAATGTAATATTCTAGAAAAGGCTTAACTTTTACCAGCCGCCCATCCATGGTTCTTAAAATTAGTTTTGAAAACAAAATTCAGCAACTGATATGAAATTACTTTCCAAACCAACTACCAGTGACGAGAAATTATTTAGAAGACCACCACAACGTGGCTAGCAGTTAAGAACCTACAATTGATCCCTAGTGACCATGAAAGAGAGAAAATGAAATGGAAAAATATAATCATGCCAATTCAAAAATTAACAATTACAGACAAATGTAAAGGTTCTGTTGCTACACACGTGCATCTACATGCAAGAAAGTGACGTGATCGTTATTCTTGTCTTATGTTTAGACACGAACCTACAATATGACATCAAACATTAACAGCCGCTTATACAACCGCCCAAACATTTAACTACACTGAGAAGAATAGAAGAGATACAAAATTCACCTCTCTTTTACAGATTGCCATGCCCAAAAGAAACCCTAGAACCACCGTGAACTTAGAGACAAGAGACTCAGCTGACGGTATAGGTTTGTAATTCCCAAAACGTACACATAGTAAAACTAAACAAGGAAAATATTGGCAAGAGAGGAACAAATATGAACAAAAAAATCACCTAGAGCTGGTCTAATGATCATTTTCGCAGGTGCAGGATGAACATTACAGCATCATTAACAGCAATTGGAAACATAAACACCAAAAATGACAATCGAAGAAGAGAAACTCGTCGGTAGAAACACAAACTAAAACACAAGCTTCACAATTCCACATAGACAAATTACGGTCATGAAAAATGAGACTAAGTGAAAAAGAGAAAAGCTCACTCGGCTTGTTCCTTGAAGTGAGAGATGCGAGAGCGCATAGCGTTATGAATCTTCGTCTCTATATCAACAGCTACATCCATGGCTTCTTCGTTCGGAGCATCTTTGTCCTGTAATTCCTCCGCCATTTTGCTCTTCCACGACTCGATTTTTTGTGCGAAGGACGAAATTATGGGCTCTGGACTGAATGTGTGTTGGGACTTTCCAAGAATGGACTCTGCTTGACAGAAAAAAAGAGGGGGGAGAGATTTTTGTTATTGTGTGGGTGCTCGTACACAATGAAGATCTCGCGAAATTTTGATCTCGATCTCCGCCGTTCTTTGTATGAAATGCGAAGCCTTTGAAAATGGCTTGGTCTGTCGAAGGAACGATAGCGGTGAAATTGGACCAGTTGGACCAGTTCGGTCCATGTTCGAATAGTTGATGGGAATTTGATGGGCTGTTTACGTAAAAAAAAAATTTTTTTAGTATTCATACGTGCCCGAACCAACTTGCATGCATATCGACTCATTTTATAGAATAATTCATTTGATCATACAACATTTGGATATCAAGAAAATTCCATATAAATTAATTTCTATATAGGTGGCTATCATGAATTGAACCTTGAGCTCTTAGTCATTTATTGAGACTATGTTTCCTTTTTACTACTAGATCAACCCATTACGGTTGACCAGTTGTCACAGTAAATTGATCACTTTTGAAGATTAGCACTTTTTCAAAATAAATAATTGTCGGTTAAATTATACAAAATATTCTTAAACTTTGTATTTTATGTCATAAATATCTTTAAAGTTTCAAAAGTTTCATAAATATCTTTTAAGCTTTCAAAATATATTTGTTACATTAAAGAGGAGTGTTAGTGTTTTATTTCAAAAATACTCTTGAACTTTCAAAAGTTTTAAAGATATTCTTAAATCTATTTAAAAAAAAAAAAAAGAAGAAGAAGAACTTTAGAAATATTTTTATTGGTAGTATATGAACACTGTACAAGTCTTTACCTTTCATTTCAAAAATATTTTTGAACTTTCAAAAGTTGTATAATACTTTTTCCTTACAAAAGAAATTTTATAAAAATGCTCTTATCATTATCCATATGCTTGAAGTTCTATTGAGTTCGAAAAATTCAATTTTAAAATAAATTACAAAATAATTTTTATTTTCATAGATGCTCTCAACTTTCTCTCAAAATATAAACTAAAATTTCAAGAATCCTCCAAAATTCCAAAACTCACCCCTTAAAACTTACCAAAATGATAAATAGCCAAATACCAAAAAAGAAAAAAAAAAATCCCCGTACTTGGCTATTAACATACTTGACTACTAAAATACAACTTACTTAAGTCATATAAGTCTTAAGGTCCTCTTGGTGTCCTCGTTGTTCTCCTTTTTCTTTATAATCTATATGCTTTATCGCCTTTTTAAATAATACAAAAGGTCAAACATTTAACAAGGAGAGCAATAAGAGGGAAATAGAGAAGTGATAGGTTATAGGTTGAAGTAGACGAGAGAGAGGCGATAAGATGTAGATAAACAATAAGTGCATTTTTTTTAAAGGTAAAGATACTAATGCACCTTCGAAAACTGGAATAGAGATGGGACAACTATCATTGGAGGTATTTTTTAATTTCTTTTTTAAAGTTTAAGAATATTTTTTTTGAAATTTTTGAAAATTTAAAGATATTTTTTATACAAAGTACGAAGTTTAAAGATATTTTGTGTAATTTAATCTGGGTGTATGACATTTTAAATGAGAAAAATAATTTACAAAAATGATCTTTTATTTCACTTCTCATTTTCTCTCCTCCCTTCGCACTTCTTTTCTCTTCGATTCAAACCGCTATATTTGGTTAATCAAACAAGAGATGACGAAGATAACAAAAAACGAGCATTGCCAATGGAATTATTTCATATCAAATTAAATACTTTTCAAAATAAATATTTTCCTAATTTAAAATATCATGTAATTACTTAGAATAATAACAAAACTTTTTCATGACCGATTAAATATATCCTTGATAATTTAAATTAAAAAGTCATATTTTAAAAACTTTGTTTGGTAAACTATCTAAATTTAAATTTAATAAAAATATTGTTGTATTTCAAAAATTAAATTTCAATTTAAATAATTGGTTTGATAATATATTTATAAATTATTAAACTAATTATAATTACCACTAAATATTTGGTTAAGTTTAAATTATTGTTAATTAATTTACAAACTTGATTTATGTAATAGTTATTATTTTGTAAAATCATATGTTGTAACATTAAATACTATATTTGTTAATATTTTTATCTTTTTTAATATAATTTTACGTTTGAATATTTTAATTTCAAAATATGAATACACCGAAAACATTAAAAAATATTATTGATTTCAAAATTTACATCATTTAGATTCTTCATTTTCGAAAACAAAATCAAAACTTCCTACCAAAAACATATTCGAATGAATTTTAAAATATAAAAAATTATGAATTGTCTTGTCCCCTACAACCCAACACAAATATATTCTTCTAAACTTGTGATTTCTTTTCATTTATTATTATGATTATTTTCTTCTTGATATTGTATCATGTAATTGTATTTTCTCAAAAAATAGTAAAGTTAAAGATATCTTTTTGAACACTATGTTTTTACAATTGTTTAATTTTGAAGACATGTTCACATGTATTTCGTTGTATGAAAATTCTTAGTTATGTAATTAATTTCAATAAAAATTAATTTTAAGAGAATAAATCTAAGATTTATTAAAAATACAAAAATTAAAATTGGACAATTGAAACTACAAAACTAAAATTGAACCAAAACTTAGACACCAAAATAGTTAACCTAATAATAATAATAAATTTATGCTTTATATTTTATGTTTTTTTTTTTAAGACTATTTTTAAATATAAAAAAAATTGAATCAAAATATTATTATTTTCTACAAATAATATCAAAATAATTTTTTTTTAAATAACATAATATTTAAATATTCTATCTTTACCCAAATCTGGTGATCATTATCCTTCCGAGTTCCGTAGAAGGAAAACGCTCCCGCAACAAAACGACGCCATTATTAAAGCAGGTTTGATCACAACTGAAGGTTTGTACAGATGAAAGGCAGCCATGGCGCTTTGGAGGTGGCCAAGACGGTCATGGAGGTCGCCGACGTGGCCTGGTCGGCGATTGAGTGTTGCAATCACCATAAACACAGCAAAGATGCCACCGAACGCACTGCTACAGAGGAAGAAGAACTCGATGCTCTGCGATCGGAGAATCGGAGATTGAGGAATTTGCTTGAACAAAATCTCGACCTCCTTCTGAAGCTATCCGAATCTCACTGTTCGCTCAAGGATTGCCCTCCCGATGTATTTCCTCCATTTGCCCTTTTTTTCAAGCTTTTGCCTTTTTTTTTTTTTTTTTTTTTTTTTTTTTTTTAATATCATCCATTATCTCTTTTTTTTTTTTCTTCTTTTATTCCCATTAAATATATATATACACACACATTAAAACTATAAATAGAAAAATGGAGGATTTTATTTTGAATGGCTAAATTTATGTTTTTAATTTCCCAGCCAAAGACTTACTCTAGCAAACATTTTCGAATAGGCTTTTTGTTTTAATGTAATACAAAACACTAAGAATAAAAATACAATCTTTGGGAAAGTTAGAAGAAACTTTGAAAATACATCAGAGAAATGTTGTAATGGGTTGTTTTATAACTTTTATTATTGACATTTATGGTTATTATGATTCAAATAAGTTCACCAATCACANTGTAGTTAAATCTTCGAGTAATTAGAAACAGGCATTAGTTTCAATTATGAATCTTTCCGGCCCTAGGTGAGTTCATGCTGAAAAGTTTTTGTTTGAGATATGAAGAACGTGTGTTTTCCTTTCCTGAAGTGGGAGATATAAATATCATAGTATGGTATTTGATTCCTTTCAATTCAATTATTGAACTTTTTTTATATCATAACTCCTGCGATTAATTCAAGTCTTGTTTTGGACCTTGCGAATGGCAGCTGTACGCTCGTCTCGTTGCGACAGTGGATTCTGAAAAATTCTTAAATGAAATTAAATCCCTCAACGAAGCGTCAAAAGATGGAATTAGCTATGAATTTCCTTTCAGGGAAGCAACAGGTTTTTTTCTTTTTTTCGTTTCTTGAACCAAACCTGATTCATTAGTTGGTACTGAAGTCTCATATTCATATTGATTGCTTGATGTTTTTCATCTCCCCCGTTTGGTTCTCTGGTTAGGAGCTGATTCGCACACAGCTGACATTCTTGTGAACGTTAGCCGTGAATCACCCAGTTGGTGGATATGGGTTACTGAAGATATGGTTCCGAGCAAAGTTGAGGAATGGAGTGGAATTGATGATGAAAGTTATGTGATTGTATCTGAAGAACAAGTGGTGGATGCAGTTGCCCACTTTATGGCTAGATGTATTATGTCAAACCCAAAAACCCGGGTATGCCTATCACTTTGAATGCAATTTCTGTATGGTTTTCTATGACGAATCTTAAATATTCAAGTTTTCCAAAATGCAGAATGTATCACCTGAGGAACTGCAGAAAAGTACGTTTTTCCCTTTTGTTGATTTAACTTCTGGACTATGGTGATTATACTCGGGGGATGGCAATTGGTGAATTAATATTTTGTGCTATTGAACATCTATTTGCAGCAATAGCAAAAGCGCTGAATGGTATGGGCAGCAAAGTGGAGAAGATGTTTGAAATTTGGCATGCTGGGCTGCTTTTCTATTCCTTAGCCACTTGGGGACTTGCACTGGCTGGGTCAGTTTTACTTGATTTACTTATCTTGTCGAAAATGATCACCATTTCATTTTTCTTGATACCTCATGTAGAATTCAGAACATCGTACTTGATAGGATAATTTACTCTTGTGAACTCTTGACCTTGCTATTGTTGAATTATAAGGATAAATCTCAGCATGCTTGGATCTAAAATCCATTGTGCAAGCTTATGTCAAGCTTGGAGCTTGTCAACAAACTAGAGCTTCCTAAACGAGGAGCCCACCTCACATAGCTGGAGTTTCATGAATGCATGATGTATAGACCCATAACCTTTCATAACATGACTGAGCTCACTTTCTCTCTCCATGAAATATGTGGGAGAATGAAACATCAAGATGACGGGGGTGACCCCGGGATTATTCACTCCCAAGTTCTTTAGTTTCGGTACCCTGCTTCAATTTCATCTTGATGGATCTTTATCCAACCAAAGATGTGTTCACTCATCATCTCTTCTTTCAAACTAATTTAATCAGACCTTGGCGAGGTCTTTTGTCTAAATATAAACAACAGTTTTTGTTTAAGTTTCCAATTAATTGTTTGATAAGTTTGTTTGATTGTCTGGCAAGCTATTGGATATTGCTTGGGGGTTGGTTTTCGTGAAACTTTACATGGGTTTTGCATATTGCAGCTTGTACAAGGGTCGGGCTATATTGAAATTGGCTGCCACTGGCGTTCACCATACAAGCAAAGCCGTGATGAAGGTGCTCTGAAGAAGCTATTGATATCAATTCATCAAATGTATGATATTGTTTGGGGTTCATTTTTCTTTCTATCAAGTGATGTAAATAACTTTTTAACACTTCTTATGGCATTGTTTATTTTATTTTATCTTTCCTTTTGGTTATCCGTTCTTTTGAGTTGTCTTAGTTACCGTTAAAATTGTAAATCTTGTACAGAAACTCCCATTTCCCAGTTCTACACTGTGTTATGAAAAGTTATACAAAGTTCGAAATTTTAATTCAGGAATTTATTGTTATGGATTTTGTTCTAGATTTGGAAAACATCTTCCGATCATCCATCTCTCTTGGTGAGGGAGGTGAAAATTAAAATGAGTTTCATTCTAGATATGGAAATTGAAATGGTAAATAACGAAACTAATTATGATTATTTGTAAACTAACTCTTCTTTTTCCTTTTTTGTCTAAAGGTATACTTGGTTAGTTATTTTGTATTGACCTGAAAGGAATTGACTTCATAAATAGAGAAAATGGGAAATGTGAAAGGACCGTTGGGAAATGAGAAAGGAAGGTGTTATTAAAGAATGAGGATTCAAATACCTTGAAGTACTTGATTTATTTTTTAGTCTTGATATTTTTTAAATTTCAATACATTTGAGTTCTACCCGTTCCAAAAAGCCTGACAAGGTATTTATATATGCTCAAATTGTTGTACTTCATATGATTCACTAGGTAGCTGATTCATTTCCAAACTTTCGAAGTATGACAAGGACAACTATAAATAACACAATTCTAAACTAATTCTGGACAATTCATAAATTTTAAAATCAACAATGTGGCTATCATTTCATTGTGTGCTTTTACGAAGGTAAGCTTTGAAATACTGTCAACCGTGAGCAAAATATAAATTTACAAATACTTATAAACCATTCAAGTTTTCAGTACAGGTTACATCAGACTAACTTTTCCAGTTAAAGTCTCAAGTTCTATATTAACCTTGTACCAGATTCATATTGGTCTGGGATAGACGAATTACAGATGCATGACCTTGCTTGCCATCGTTCCATGTTGCCCCATCCGACCGCTAGGATCAGAATGTTCAAACTAGTTGTCTGAATTGTACATTGTCGAGATTGACCCTCTTTCAGCAAGTATTTCCTTTAAGTTATCTCCACTCAAGCCAGGTGAACCAAATTACATGAATTCCAGTTCCAAACAGCTCCAAGAAAGGGAAGAAAAATGGAACAGTTCTATAGCCATAGAAGTGAGAGGAAACATATGGTTCAAAGTCATAATAAAATCATACTGACGTTCCATGAAATGATCCCATCACAACTTACAGAAGAGTGAAATCATTCTGGAGTTTTTCTCTTCTGTTTAGACACTGAATCGAGTTCTACTGGAGTCTCACCAAAAACTGACCTGAATGAAGTCAAAATTCAGCAATAATACAAACAGGCTAGTTTTGAAGTAGACAAACGTATTATAGGCAGACTACAGTGTCAGAAGTTATTTTTTGAGCATTTCTGAAGGTTCTTGGCCCCTTAAATATGTTGTAAACTCCATCCCAAGTCCCAGAGCTTTTTATCTTAGTCATTTTCCACCATTCTTTAATCAAAGTATATGAAGAAATTAATTTCTTACCACCCGAAATTCCAATCTAAGAATTCAAACAATGACCACAAGAAACTAAAGGCGTGGGCAGAATCTTTTAGCATTGTATTTAGGCAACCATTATCTAGGGGCAAGATAACACATAATATACTAAGCTCCAAAGCTCCCTTTACTAAAAAAAACTAAGCTCCAAAGCTCCCTCATGTGTCATGACATCGGGTCATACCGAAATATTAAATGGCCAAGGGGGAAAATGATAGAATTTGGATTATATATTCACTGTTTAGGCTAAAAAGCCAAGGAAGCCGAGGCCCCTCCTCTCAAGCTCAATGAGCTACAATTCAGAATTACAATGATAAAAGACAAAAAAAATACTATTCCTCACAGCAAGCTAAATTAGCACCAAAATAACTACCCGAATCTCCCCAGGGGCCCACCATAACTTCTTCTACCCCTCCTCTAACTAATTTCTTTTATGCATCATTGTTTACATTTATTGCCCCTTCCCTCTTTCTCTTCCTCATATATTTTCTAATTATCGGGGGTCTACCAAAAAAATCCTAGCATAACGAGTTCTCAAAAATCAGCTTCCTTCTTCATCCTACTTTTCATACTTATAAAACCCAACAGAAGACAGCATTCTCAAAAGCCAAACTACATTCAATAAATTTTATGATACCACATGTAAAAGGGAAAGACATAAAAAATTATGATTTGACATTTCACTTACCCACAGGTAGAACATTTCTTGTGATGCTTGCAGAATATAGATAAACAAACAGAACAGACATAGCCCATATCAATTGTTTTTTTGTGGCAAAAGCACCTGCAAATTCCCAATATATTAGGTACTTGCAATTTCTTTCTCCGTTGGATTCAGAAAAAAAAAAAAAAAAAGACAATGAGAGGTGTAAATCGGTAGGAAGCCACAGTAAGCAGTGCAATATAACAAGCACAAGACCAGAGAATTGTGTATACACGAGACTGCAAACTTACGATGCACGAAAGTCCACACCAACAGATTTTGGAAGCTGTAAGAAGGTCCGGGAATGCAAATCAGTGGCAAAAACAGTCTGCAGATGAACAGTAGAATATTACATCAGTTTAAGCAAGAGATTATAAAAAATAGGGAAAGCCTCCTGGACCACAATCAGTTATAGTTTTTAAATTCATGACTTGACTAATCTGTAACTTGAAACCCTAAAACGATGAGAATAGTAAACAGACACTTTGAACTTGGAAGGAGAAAAAGAAACCCACAGGAAAGTATAACCTACAGAGAGATATTGAAACAGCCCATCCATTTGCTGAGGTTTCAAATAAACTCCACCCGTTATGTAAGAAGCCTATACAGCATATCAGAAATCAAATGACCAACAGCAATAAATAGAATAGAGGATACAGCCTGAGATGGTCAGATTTCGGGGGAAGAATTAAAAAAAAAAAAAAAAAACAAAAAAAAAACAATAAGAACAATCTAAAGTTAGCTTACCTGCTGAAGAAATGCAGAATTGTGCGAACCAATGTAACATGAATCTATAGGAACCTGAAGCAGGAATGATACAATTATACAACATGATAGGATACTTATACATAAGGAAACACAGTGTGAAATGTTGAATGCTGTTTATTGTTAAAAGCAACATGAAGCCACATATAGACAGCTATCTCGGACTTCAAATGAGTGACTAGCACACATCGAAGTTTAAAGCAAACCCATAAATGCAAAGGTGACTGGAGATCCCCATTTCTTTCCCAATCTCATTGACTACGAACGTTTGGCTTATGACCAAATAATTACTACTATTCTGAACATTGCCAATGTAATTATTTCATATCAAGAAATTAGTCATTCTTTTTAGTCATTTTGTTATGTTAAGCTGCCATAGCCTACAGAAAACTAATAATTCAAAATTCCCAAACAGTCTTCATCTTTGAATTTGATACGTGTTGTTGGAGGGAGTGATTTGAAAGGGCATCTCTATTTATCCTTTCCCAATATGAAAATACTGTTCTCCAATAATTCTTTTCAGGACTCTTTTTTCATAACTTTTGGAGCTTGTACAGTTACAGCCTTTAGGGTACGTTAAGACAAGGGTTTTGTTACTTCTCTACTTCATTGACAACTTCGACTGGGGTTTTCCTCATTAACTTCGGTCCCAGAATCTGTTCCTTCAAGGAAACTGCCATCTCTCCGCTTGTCCTCTTTGTAGAATATTTGCTCTCTAACTTTATTCTTGTTTCTTGTTTTATAGCATATACTTACATACATACATGTCAACTTTCACAATTGAGTCTGGAAAAGATCAATAGTAGAAAAGATTTTCTGAATAAACATCAAATTTCCATCCATAGGACAACCAGATTAAAAAAAGAAAAAAAAAATCTGAATATTGGACTTCAATTCTAACAGTGGGGATTCGATAGTCAGTTATAGACTCCAATAAAGTATGTTAATATAAATTCGACACATTCAAATTCAAATTCGCCTATGGGAAGTCATGAAATTTATTTTCAAAATTAATGGGGAAGAAACCTACAGAAAAGTTTAGTCCACCACCGCTTTCTAGCATCAAGACCAAACAAAGAACAAGTTAAATAGAGAGGAAATTTGTATCAAGCATTTCCATTGAATACTTGGGGCAAATTTGTATCAAGCATTTCCATTCAATACTTGGGGCTACGTTTGTCACTACTTACTGATAATTAATCAGTTCAATATATGAGAGTTGGTGATTGATAGAAGAAGTTAATAAAGTCATATAAGAACACACAGAAGAGGAAACAAGAAATACCAACCATTGAACGCTGAGCAGAAAAGATGGCATTCATGATTGCAACATATCTGGAAGAGAAAAACAGTTACTAGAAGAAAGATTTTACAGTTTGTTTCCCATCATTAAAGAAAATTACACAAATAAAATAAATTCAATAGAAAATATGAAAAAGAAACCATACTGTTCAGGTCCATCTGGGGATCCCTGCAAGCAAAGGATCTACACTCAAAGTAAAATACATTCACATAGATTAGTCATGTTTTCAGAAAATAAAACTTGAAGCTGATTATTGGAATTATTATGGAACAAATAGTACATGTAAGCAACAAGCAAAAACAGGACATGAAAATTGGCAATAAATGATGCAGAACATAAGCAAGTGCTTACTCGAGGTTGGGGATGGAGAGATCCAGAGCGGAAAACTTTCTGTATATCTAACACAAGGTTAAGCATTTGAAGCATAACAATATGTTGATAAATATTAGATTACTCAAGTTGCATTTAAAGAGTGTGGCGATTAGAAAATTCCATCGTGTCAGCCATAACTTTCACAGCAATTTGCTAACATTGCTCATTGCCACAAATATCGACCAAACGCACAAATGAAAGACAACTTCCAAATGCCACTCCATCTCCATAGATACTGTTTGGTCCTAACTGCTAAATCTTACTGGTCCATTGAACCATTCTAATTCTAGAACATCAAAGAATTTTACTTATCATCATAAATAAGCAAATAATCAGCACCAACAATCATCAACAAGGATACGACACAAAGCCATAGAGAGCGATCCAGAAAGAAGTGAAGACATGGTCCCTCCTCTGGGGTCTTCCTTGATGGACTGCTCATCCCCAATCACGAATTCCTCCAGATTCTTCAATAAACGAGTACAAAGTGCAGGCATTCTACCATCTTCAAGGCCATGATTTGAGTAAGAAGACGAGTTGTATAAATACTTGCAGGAAGCGTATCCAGTACCAATAACCACAACCTCATTAAGTTGATTCAGAACTAAAATGGAGTTGAGAAAAGCAAGTACCTATACGCCAAAACAGAAATAAAAAGAAAATACCAATGTTCATTACATTTCTATCTGAAATACCTACTTGGTAGAATGGTTCACAGGTAGAGAAAGAATTTGTCAATTACATGAGACAGAAACTTGGAGAATGGGAGAGAAGATGTGCTCCAGAAAAATGGATTCGTATCCAGTAAAACCACTAAAAGGCTAACATCATCTGCAACAACACAATCAAAAGATCACAAAAATGAATAAGCCCCTGCAATTCCGATGCTTGCACCTGAGTGCCCATAAGGAAGGAGAAAGGGATTGGAGAAGAACCTGCATAGAGCTTCGAAGGAGCAGAAGCCATGGGTGTTTCAGAATAGGCAACGAAGAGGAGAGAAGACGTCCAGTTCGACTTGTAATAGACTTGGATGGAAATTGGGCCCTAAAAAATGTACAAGTTGGCCCACTGAGAAAGACGGCCTCTTCTAAAAGATGGGCCCAACGTCAACAAATCAAACTGTTGGCCCAATTTTTTTCTTTTATTTTTCTTTTTTGAATTTTATTTTATAATGTACAAATTGGGTCTAGAGATTTTTACACGAAAAATTCTTTGTACCCTAGATATTTTACAAATGTCCTAGATTTTGAATTATTTCATTAGGAGTTTTTATCTTTAATTTTGGACCAATTTAATTCTTTCCTTATTAACATAATTTTTGAATTGTGATTTTATTTTTGTTATTTATTAATTTTGGTTGATATTCATTTAATGAGGATATTTCAAAATAATGTTTCTTTCATTTTAGGAGATTTCCTTCATTTTCTTCCATATTTATAAAAATTGATCACATGTCCAATGAGATCTCAATTATCTGTTGAATATGCTACCAATATACTGAAAAATGTAAATATACATTGCATAGATTGTTCGGTATATAAGTTGATATATTGTACAAATTATCTTATTCTTGCACTTATCAAATGTACCTTGGTTTAATTTCAGAAAATTCAAATATGTATCGAATAGATTGTGCTATATATATCAAAACTTCTTACCGATTCTTTCTTTCATTTATGAGGGGAACATTTTCGTAATTTGAGAGAAACTTCCCTTACTTGTGTAGTTTTTCAAAAGAAGACTATTTTGGGAAGTTTATAACCATGAGAAATTTGCCTTACATGCATCTTTTGGTACTAAATTTATTGTATATACTTTTAAAAAAAAAAAAAAAATTGACTAATAAGGAGATTTGAAAAAGTAAATTTGGTCATACTTTTGTGTAAAATAATAGTCTAGTAGGTTATTCATGTAAAAAATAAGAAAGTTTAGACAATGGTTTAATTTAGCATATTTGTTTAGACTCTATGTGTTAGAAAGCTCTTCAGGGGAAGCATTCTCACAAGATTAAGTGCATGTTTGAGAGTAATTTTCAAATTGTAAAAGTCATCTTTTTTTTTTTTTTTTAACTAGTAAAAGTCATTTTTGTCGTGTTCAAAATCACTTTAAACAACGCATTTAATCACTCGAAATTAATTTACTATTGAATTTTACACTTCTAAATGTACTTTTCATTTCGTTAAACATGCTCTTACAACGTGCTTGGAATAACAACTTGGCTATGTGGGAAATTCAAACCTCTACCCATTTGGTAAATGATATATGTTTTATGTCAGCTGAGTCGTCTCACGATGGTTATGTTTGACCATTATTCAAGTTTACTCCATCTTTTGTTATGAGTGATTGAAGTAAAATTAAATTGAATTATTTTCTTAAGACAAACGAGGAAAAGACTTGAACGTCTAACCTATAGAGCGATAAGGTAATTTCTTGAGTAGTTGAGTTATGTTTAAATAAAAACTCCAAAAAGTAAGAGTCACTTCAAACATTTAATATAATTTAGAAAAAAGAAGTGATTGAACTTTGTAGACTGTTTTAATTAAAAAACTTCGAACTTTCATAAATAAATAATTTGGTCTCTTCGTTGGTAACCCATAGCTATTTTTCACTTGATTCCATTTAATCCTACAAAGTAGCAAGAAAAAATATATAGTTTGGCTTGATGTTTTTTATTTCAACCGCTCTCTAATATTACATTAATCCGAAAAGTCCTACACATATTACATACCGTCTCTACCTAAACAAATAAATATTGTTGTTTGTTATCCAATATTAGAATTAAACATTCCACGACAACTCCATATCCCTGTGGAACTTTGTCATTAGCCTCACATGAATTGTTTGGGATTAGTATGAAAATATATCTAATTTTCCTTCAACAATGTAGATTTGAGACAATATGGTAAAAGTATTAATCACAAATTAATATTATTGTTCTTTTTAGCTGCATGTTCTTGTCACCAGTTAGGGCCATTCAAAACTGCTTCCTTCCACTATGTGGGCGGTTGCCAATATAAAACCTTCATTTGTAACCTTTTTCAAATAAGATCCTCTGCTTCTGATACCAATGGCAAATTGTTGCTTCTTGTTACTGCTTTTGTTGCCAGTTCTCCATTCCCAGCCAGCTTTCAGTGAAAGTTCACTAAAACCTAGATTTCATTTTGATCTTACACATGTTGATGCTACCCAAAACTTCACCAAATTCGAAATGTTCCGACGAGGAATTGAGCGAGACAAGACCCGGATACAAAATTTCAAAAAGATGACTGTAAACTTCGAAGTTCGAATGCCACTCGTTGACCAACAAGGGAGCTATCTGATGAACTTGTCATTCGGAACGCCTCCTGTTTCGTTCTCTGCAATTTTCGATACTGGCAGTGACTTGATTTGGACACAGTGCAATCCATGCTTGAAATGTTTTGGGCAACCAACCCCCGTGTATGATCCTGCACAATCGTCTTCCTTCACCAATGCTACTCGCTCCACTGCATTATGCCAGGCTTTGACCAATTCAAGTTCCAGCAATGGTTGTGAGTACTCATATGGTTATGGAGATGGATCTTTCACCATAGGTTACTTGGCGTTCGAGACCTTGACGCTTGGTGAAGCAAACCAGCAAGTTTCTACACCGGACATAGCTTTCGGGTGCGGGATAAGGAACTACGTAAAGGGCTTGACGCAGGGTGCTGGCATAGTAGGGTTCAGCAGAGGACCATTGTCGCTTCTTTCGCAGCTCCATATTCGAAAGTTCTCTTACTGTTTAAGTCCAAATGGAACTGGGTGTCTGGCCTTTGGATCATCTTCAACAAGCTTTGACAACACAACAAACCTAGCCGTCAAGAACACGCCACTGATACAAAATCCATCCAATCCATCTTACTACTATCTATCTCTACAAGGAATCACAGTTGGCCAAAAGTTTTTGCCCGTCCCATCCTCGTGGTTTGAACTAAATGCTGATGGCAGCGGAGGCATGATCATAGATTCTGGCACATCAATCACATATATAACAGAGGATGCCTTTGATGTGCTGAAGCCAGTTTTTACTTCACAGACAAACCTCCCGGTGATAAATTCAGCAAGTATTGGTCTTGACCTCTGCTTTGAGCTGCCTTCCCCAAACAATAGTAAACTTGATGTGCCTGATTTGATATTTCATTTTGAGGGTCTCGACTTGAAGCTTCCAGTCGAGAACTATATGGTCGTCAATGAGGAGGTAGGGATTGTATGCTTGGCAATGGGGGCTGCAGGAGGTTTGTCGATTTTTGGCAGCATGCAACATCAAAATATGTTGGTTCTTCATGATCTAAAGAAAAAAGTCATATCATTCATTCCCACACAATGCTCTCGGATCAATTACTAGGAATCAGAACTCGAAGATCACATGCATCATTTGAACTCTCTGTTATCTAGCATCTGAAGCAGTAAGACATTAACATATTGCAAAACTTTTCTAAATAGCATAGTGTCTAACTGGCAACATATTTTCTCATCTCAATGACTTAAACTAGCAAGGTTGGAATGGATGTAACAAATAGCAAATAAATCAAGCTTACATAGACAATAACAGCAATGTGCAGTATCTTCTACGACAGTACAATTACAAGAAAACAAAGAAATGATCTCAAAAACCCTTTAGTCCGCCGCATTCATACATCAGTTTCGACAGGGAAGAATAAATAACAGTTACATACAGCCAGCATACAGGAGAAAAATCTCAAAACATATAAACCACAAATAATACAAAGCCCACCATGAAGTTGCCCCGCAACTAATAAAGTTACAGTGAAAACGATGATAAGAAGTTGACGAGGATAAATAACATAAAGGCAGCAGGGATACTGGCTAATGGATTCACCAATGAGGAAGCAGTGGAAGGCGCAGAGTTCATCCCAGAAGTACTACCAATGGGGCCACTGGCCGGTGGGAGTCCGGGAAGAGAACCAGTTGTTGAAGGGATCAATCCCGATCCGGGTGCAGGTGATCCAGAGCCATCAATTTGAGGAGCAGGTGCAGGTGCAAAATTTGTATCTCTGATTACTGTCGTAGGTGGGGCTTTCAGTGGGGGAAATTGCTGTGGCCCTGTAAATTTGAATGCCATGAAGAAAAGCATATAATGGTTTACATTTAACTTACACAGATGCTAAAGTGATTGTTTTGTTTTTCAATTGAATCCCAAAAGAGGCAAAGTGGATGTTTAAACTTCTACAGTTAACATTTTATCATGAATTCAGCAATCAACATAAGTAGTCCATTAAGCACTTTGGATAAGTGTCAACCAGTAAAACTCACAATTTTTAACATTTTGATGAACCCGCCAAGTGAAACAACCTACAAGGCAAGTTTTCTGGGCGTAAGGTTAAACCAACAACAAAAAGAACAATTACCTGGGCATCGAGGCTGAAGATTCGAAGACAACCTGTGAAATGTAAATATAGATTGATCAAAAAGATTGTTCGAATGAAACCCTCCACAATGGCATGCCCAACTTAAACAAAAAGATTGAAACCAAATGAGAAGAAAAAAAGACATACGTCGTGACTATGGTGCCATTTACAAAACCACCATAACTACAAGAAGTAACATTGCAACCTGCACTACTGTGCTGTGCAGTGACATTCCCAAGCATTAGATTGCTGTTTCTGCATTGCATACTCGAACAAGAAACGGCGAAGGGAGCAGGCATGCAATACATACTGTTTCAAAACAAACAATTAAGCAAATGAAAACCATCAATAATCAGAAAATCATAACTAAAGAAAAAAAGCTTCTCAATTACTTGAGGTTCCCTGGTCCACAGCTACATTGCACACAATGACTTGCCGTAATGGCATAGCTCCCATTGGGCACGATCAAGCCAAAGTCAGAGGCATATGTAGAAAACTTAGATGCACAGGCTGCAAAGGAGAAGCAACAAACATCCCCACAACTTCAGAGCAATTAGTTATGAACTAATGAGTCTGCCTAATGAAAAACATAGCACATTCAGAAATTCATTCCCTTTAACAACCAAATCGTGCAGCAAACCATATAGACACCATTAGTTTCATACAATTCACGGCCACAAACAACTACAGATTTCAACAAAACATTGAACATGTAAATGAAGATTAACACCAATGTCCCAAAATATTCTGAAACAGCAGAACAAAGAAGACTCAAACTTACCAGGCAATGGGACGGCCAAAATATCACCAGCCTTAATCGCCGGGTTGCCCATGGCATTAACATCCATCAAGTCAGTGATAGTGGTCGAATATCTAAAAGCAATCCCAGTTAAAGTATCTTCAGGTTGAACAACGTAAGATAAGTAAATAGCAGGCAACGAATTGTCAGTTCCATTAAAGCAAGTACAAGGAAGCGGCACAACAAGGGTCTGTCCAACATCGAGAAGAGAAGGGTCCGAAATGGAATTAGCCTCCCGAATCTGATCTGACGAGACCAAACCAGCGTAGATGGAATCGGCAATCGACGAGAGAGTGTCAGATGGGCGAGTCTTGTACCGAGTCGAAACCGACTTACGAATCCCGTCAACGCAAGCACAAGAAATGGGGATTTTGATGAAGAGCTGCGAAGGGAGAATGTGATTTTCAACATCTGGGTATGAAACATCTATGGCGTTAGCGGTGAGAATCGAAATGGGGTCGACTTGAAAGAGCGAAGCAACTTCAGAAACCTTGAGGTCGGTGTAAAGAGTGTAACCAAGCAGGGCATTGCAAGAATCGGAGTTCGAACATGGCTCTATAGTTGATTTAGCGCAAACAAGAGCTACATTGGCCAAAATAGATGTTAAAACAACAAACAAAAACAAATTCACAGCTCTGCAAGAACTACACAGCACTTGATCTGCCATACTGCAAGATTTGTTCTCTGCCAAGCTCCTCTAAGAACAAAATAGAGAATAGCAGAGGGAAATTGGGTTTTTCTTTATTCTCCTTTTCTTCGAAATCAGATATCAAAATGATGGGGGGTTTTCGCTTTCTCCTCTACTTTAGTATTCTCCAAGAAGTAGAGGAGGTTGAAACTCAAACAAATTCGAGGCAAATGGGATTCTTCGCAATTGATAAGAAAGACTTTTTTGGTTGCCAACAGTACCGAGAGAGATTAATCAGAGCGAATTTCTGAAGAATATGGGTACTTTTGTTTCTTGGATTCAAAGGGTTTTAGGGTTTTTGAGAAAAGGAGGAGAAGAAGTGAGGGAAAGAATAAGCTTTGGAGAAGGCAAGAAGACAAATATGTTCCATTGAGGGAACAAACAGTGGTCAGAATCTCGATCTTCGAGTTTTTCCTTTGGACTACTTTGCCCGTCGGAAAGCTCAAAATTCCCGCTTTTTTACAGCTTTGAAACGACGACGTTTCAGGGCTTTCTGAATCTAGGTTGCTTTTTTCTTTTTCCGATGAGGATATTTTGGGAATTTCAGCTTTTTGCTTTTTGCGGGTACGGTGGTGGCATTGGCATCTTAAGTGGGCCCGACGAGGATTTCATGTCAGGCGCCGTTGAGGGGAAAAGAATTACTGGTTTCTTTTTTCTTTGATTTAAATTACAAATTTGGTCAACAATTTTGAGAAAGTTATAATTAAGTCCAATGAAAAATCTTGTAAATAGTCAAAGAAAAAATAAAAAAATCATAAAATCGTTTTATATAGTTTCTCTGCTAAAGTCTATTCTAGTTTAAGGTTATTTTTAAATATAACAAAAATGAGTCTAAATTATTTATAAATATAAAAAAAAAATTTACGGTCTACAATTGGCTTCTATCACTAGAGCAATAAAAGTCTATGGCGATCTATTACTATATTCGTAAATAGTTTGATATTTTTTCTATTTATAACAATTTTCCTATACTTTATATACTTTTAATGAATTTTCAATTTAGTTTCTTAAATTAATTAAATAATAACAATAAATTTTACGTAAAAAACAAAATATATAAATATGTGATAATAAAATAATGTAAAATAATAATAAACTAGTCTAAATTTAATATTTATCAAAACTACCTGAATTAAATTTAAGTTTTTGAAGTAATGTTGAATGAGAAATTTCGGACCAATCATAAATAGCCACGTTTATTTTTTTAATCAATGACAAAATTACAAATTATTAAATTTGGGACCAATTAAAAGTAGACAAATATCCCAAATTGAAAGTGAAGATATAAGTTGCAAATTCTCATTATGCCACGTGTTTTCATCGTGACCGTTAGATCAAATAAAATAATATGGTCCAATGCGATATCAATATTTAAGTTAATGTCCAATTGAGCCCAAAAAAAAATAGATTTAATTTTGCCCAAGTGCCAACAAAGGCCCAAATTCAATCACGCTTGAAAACCAAAGTTTTTTGGAATACAAACATTATCCACATGCTCCAACTTCAAGCGTATCCACGAGTTCCACTTTCATACATCAAATGTACAAATTCAACTGAAAGAAAATCGAGGATCGAGTACTAGAAATCAAACCACATCCACATAAAACAACATAACACACAAGTTCAACTCCACGAAACATGTTTTCCCAAAATCTTGTGTGAACAAGTACAATAATTAAAATTGAACAAGTCTTATGGTGTCCTCCAAAAATAAACTATTCCAAAAATTAACTATTGGAAAATGAATATTGATGCCTCGTGATGCAATTATGTTGGTGTTTGAGGTGTTGGATGGGTGATGCATGACGCCGCAAGGTCTCCCATTTACTGGTAGATGCATGCAAATTAGGTCTTGTTAGTCGATAAAGAATCTAGAAGTTTTAGTTGTTATTGAAGGTTTGTCCTATTGCTCTAAGTATTGGAGGCAATCGGACCTCTTCGTGCGTGAAATTAGATTCTTTGGAAGTTATTTGGGCTATGAATGGCATCTGTGTTAACTTGTCGCAATCTCTAACTTAATTGTTGGAGATCCAAAAGTTGGTCGGTAAACTTTGGGTTTTTTTATTTTTTTTATTTTTTATGAAGTTCCCTTATGTTGGATGACGTTACAGCTCATACGTTAGCTTAAGGGGCTCTTATTTATGACTTTTTTTTTTTTTGGGGGGGGGGGGGGGTG
>QLSR01001475.1:389391-423866 GCA_031780015.1 Citrullus colocynthis
GGGGGGGGGGGGGGGGATTCAAACCATTTTTGGCTTTTGTTCCTCTAAGTAGGGCTGTATAGATGTGAACTGTGATCTTCCTTTTTTATTTACTACTGGAGAGAAGTTGGTTGTTTGTTTGGGTTGTTTGCCTAATTAATGTTATTTCGTTTTAAATTTAAAAAAGAATGCTTAAGTACACGACCAAAATGGTTATATTGGCATTTTGTTTAATTAAAAAGAGAAAAAAAAATGATCGGAGTTCGTATGATGATGTATAAGCTTATGCTTTTTACATCGCGCGTTCGCGCGTATAAAGAACGCGCTTTTTATTGGAGGATCACTTTTTCATATATAAGAAAGTAGAAAGAAAATGGTTAGAGCGGGTGGTTTTGACACTGATGAATTGCTGATGCAGCAAAACCCAAAAACCCCTCTCCACTAATTACCCTAATAGCTTATTTTGAATAATTCTGTCTACTTCTTTTTCTTTTTCTTTTTATCTCGGTTAATATATATATATATACACTTTTTTCTATTTTTCTTAGAATATTTATAAATATAATGATCATATTCAAAATATTTTTAGATATAATATAATGTAAAAAAATTTTATAAATATAGCAAAATTTAGATTTTGTTTTCAAAGTCTATTCGTCTATCATTAATAGATTTTGCTATATTTACAATTTTTTTACAATATTGCTATACGCGTAATTATTATCTTTAAAAGTATTATCTGATGCAATTAAAGGTATATTTTTTTATATAAATCCTAAAATTAGTAATTTAAAGTTTATTTTTGTTGAAATTGATTAAATCATAATACTAATTTCATGCAATAAAAGTCTATCATCTGCATATTTTCAAATTTTATGGAGAGAATGTTGACCAGTACTAATATTTCAATGAAAATAGATAATTAATAAATTAGCAACATTGACTAAAATTAACGTTTATTTAGTGTAATGGGAATAAAATTAGATTATGGGAAATTATTATAAATTAAAAAAAAAAAAAAACATCAAATATAGTATTCAAATTTTACTTTTTTAGCTCCATGTATTTTAAGAATAAGTTTAAAAGCCCCTTGGAGTATTTTTTTTTTATAATTATTTTATATAACAATATGACATCTTGAATGGTTGTTTAGAAAATGAACCAAAATATTTACAAATATAACAAAATTTTATTGTTTATCAGTTGTGTCTATCTATGTCATAATAGACACACATAGTAGTCTATTGCGATCTATTGTAGTGTATCACGAATAGATTGTGATATTTTCCTATTATTTATAAATATTTTTAACAATCTTACTATTTAAAACAATTTTCTCCTTTTAATCACATAAATATTTTTAGAGCAAATAGGCATTATTTTAAAATTATTTTTCAAATTTAAAATAATAATTGAAAAAATTATTGCAGCGATTTTTTATACCTATTCTTAACAATTTTTTAGATTAAAAATGTTCATTTTGAAAACTTATAAACCGAATGCACCTAATCTAAAGAACTCAAGAGCTAAAAGAGTATGTTTTGAATACTCAGGGACTAAACACTCATATTCGTCAAAACTTAGAGACTAAAAAAAGAAGGTTTTTCTTTATTTTTATAAGAAAACTAACAAACGTTAAGGGGTGTTTGTTTTAAGGGTCAGATTGGATGGGTGAGGCATCTTAAGCTCAACCCTTGTCTAGGGCAAGGATCTAGGAAGTATTGGCTTCCTACATCTTTTCCCATGGGTTTGAATGGTAAACATTATTCAAACCCATAGGTTACCCTTCCTTTTTTTTTTTTTTTTCTTCTAATTTAATTTAGGAGGTTTGTCGACCAACTTCTGAAACCACCTCGAATGATCGTTGTTGGTCAACTTCGACCGCCACCGCCGGAAACCCTTCCCCCCCAGCGAACTTCCAGCCACCAATCTTCGACCCCCACCAGTCAACCTTGAAAAACATTAATAAAAGGGTAATTGTATTGGATAACACTTTTATGGATAATAATTAGATATTTAACAACATTTTTTTAAATTTACAAATATAGCAAAATTTATCAATGATAAACTCTATCATTGGTATAATCATTGATAGACTTCTATCAGTGATATGGTCTATCACTAATAGACCATGTTATTAATATGATCTATCACTGATAGACTTTAAAAACAAAATCTAAATTTTACTATATTTGCTTTTTTTTTTTTTTTTTTGCATTATGCTATCTCTACAAATACTTACCTAATTGCTATATTTGCAACTACCTCTTAATAAAAACACTCTTAGTATATAACAAACTAAACAAACTTGTATATAAAAACACTTTTAAGAAATAGTTGTCAAACACATATGTGTTTTTCTTTTAAGGAGATTTTATTGAGAGTGTTTAAATAAAAATAAATTCTTAAAAACATTGATTTTCTAAGTCATTCCAAACAAGTCATTGGTTGCAATTATATATTTAGGTATATATATTTAGGCTATATACGTAAAAAAACCCTAATTTAATCTGATAAAATTTTTATTTTTTTTTCGTTGGTCAATTTAACTGGCTCGAAGACTTAAAATCATTTTTTAATTGTGAAGGTTAAAAATGTTGGAAACAACTCAGTGGCCAACTAAAAATCAAAACTCAAAATTTATGACTTTTTATTCTTAAAAATTATGATTTTTCAATAATTGAATTTAACATAAAAATACTAGTTTATTTCGATTTTAAGTTAGCATATTATAGTAAAAAACATTGATCCTTTACAAATTAGTTAAACGGACAAAAATCTACAAAATTTTATAGTAAAATTAAAATATCAATTTATTAAAACAATAAATTAAATAAAATCATAATTTAGTCCAAATTTCTATTTCAAAATTATTAAATAAAATTATAATTTTAGTTAAAATCTAACCACTGATTAAATACTAAAAAAATATTTCACAAACTCAAAATTTATAAATATGCACTTCATTTCCAGACTTTCTAAGTCTGCACTCCAAACACAGACTTCTTAAACCCAAACTTCCAAGACCTAGAGGTGAGCATCGGTTGGGCGGTCAGTTTTTCATGAAAACCGGCGCTAAAACCGCCCTACTCGATTTGAAAATTTGAGAACCACACTTTCAAAAAATATTGCTTAAACCGATCGATCGATTTTGAGTCGGATCGGTCGGTCTCACTCTCTCTCTCTCGCTCTCGCTCTTTCTCTTGCTCTCACTCTCTCGCTCTCTCTCACCCTTGCTCTCTCAATCTCGCTCTAGCTCTCTCTTTCTCTCTCTTACTCTCACTCGCTCTTTCTCTCTATTTCAAATGTTAATAACATATTAAAAGTATATTATATTAAATTATTAATAAATGTTATAATATTTAATAATTTCGGTCGGGGTCGGGCGGTTCATTTTAAATTTTCGATTGGTTCGGTTCGGTTTATAACTATTTTTTTTAGAAAACCGGCCTCCATCCCTCGGTTCGTTTGGCTCGGTTTTCGACCATCCATACTCATCCCTACCAAAACTTGCACTCCAAATGCAGTTTTCTTAAACCAACTTAGGCCACATAAAACTCCCAGCCTAACTCCAGCTTAACATTCTTATACTTAAGATTCCAAACCGTGCCAAAAAAGCCAATCTCTTTTGGTAATTGTTTTAAATGACAAAATTGCTTGAAATATTTACAAATGTAACAAAATGTTATCATTTATCAGTATTAGATATTAATAAATAGTGATAGACATCTATCAGTGTTGATAGATGATAGTAGTATATTCATAGACAATAACATTTTGCTATATTTGTAAATAAATTCGCTCATTTTTTTACATTTAAAAATTAATCCTAAAAAAAAAAGAAAATTATTATTTATATCTTTCCCGGTTGATTTTGGAAGTGCGAACTTTGTATCTTCCCCTATAGATTTTGGAAGCATGTTCGTTCCCACGGTACATTTTATTGTATTTTATTGAACGAAAATGAATTCAATACAAACAATTAATTTTAATACACTAAATTTAAGATCTGTATATGAATTTAGTTAAATATTTGGAAGCATGGGACTGCCGTTGAACAAATACCAAAAATATTGATCGATATGAGATCTTAACCATTGATTTAATGTCATTTTAACCTTTTTTTCTTTTTTTCTTTTTCTACGGAAATGTTGAATTATTAGTAAATTAAAAACTGAAATACAAGATTTTCGAAGACTATTTTTTTCTATTAAAAAGTTTTTTGGATTTAAAAGTGGTTTTTTCTAAGTTTTTTCTTTCTTTCTTTTTCTTTTTCTTTTTCTTTTTTTTGTTAGTAGGTGCTTCAACCCATAGACTTCAAGTCCTTAACACAAAGATACATGTCATTTGAATTATGCTTGTCTTGTCATTTTTTCATAGAATTCTTAAAACTTAGCTAAGATATTTAAAGAAATATTTATAAAAATTGACATATTTCACAAATAATAATTTACAAATCTCCTAAATTTTAATTATATTTCACAATTAGATTTTTTTTTTTGACAATTTTAATATTATAATACACTCTCTTTAATATTAAATGTTCGTGTTAATATGTAATTAAAATATTAAAAATAATTCCAAACGTTTTTAATAACAATCATTTGGAGATTTTTTTTTTTTTTTACTTTTATTTTTATTTTAAATTTTAAAAATAATTCCAAACGTTTTTAATAACAATCATTTGGAGATTTTTTTTTTTTTTTACTTTTATTTTTATTTTAAATTTTAAAAATAATTCCAAACGTTTTTAATAACAATCATTTGGAGATTTTTTTTTTTTTTTACTTTTATTTTTATTTTAAATTTTAAAAATAATTCCAAACGTTTTTAATAACAATCATTTGGAGATTTTTTTTTTTTTTTACTTTTATTTTTATTTTAAATTTTAAAAATAATTCCAAACGTTTTTAATAACAATCATTTGGAGATTTTTTTTTTTTTTTACTTTTATTTTTATTTTTTTTTAATATTTTTTTTTTTTTTTAATGTAATATATACACACCGTTTATTTCATGTATATATGAGGTTTATTCCAAATGCATTTAAAACTAATACAAATTTAAGGTTGTTGTATACTATGTATACTGCATATTTTAATTTTAGCTTTATTTTTATTAAGATATATATTTGACATACTTCGTCATTTATACATATATACTTGAAATTGATATGTATACTTAGTTATTTTGCAAATATATACTTTTTTCTTTTGTACAAATTTCAAACTTTTACTAAAATTTAGAATCACAAATTCTTTGGACTACATTTAATGCAAAATTGTAGTTACAAGTATACGTTTTCATTTGTGTTTCATTTTTTATGTATATATACGTGGTTTATTTTAAATATATACGAGGTCATTCCAAATGCATTTAGCACATGTACTAATACTCCATATTTTAATTTTAGTCTCGTTTATACTGAGATATATATTCAACATAAGTTGGCATAATTGCACATGTATATTTAATTAATTTGCAAATATATACTTTGGATTATATAACAATAACATCAACATGATAAATTATGGATAGAATATGGGAAGATATCGTAGGTGGTGGACAATGGGAAAAATAAATAAACATTTTTAGAACAACAAAAGCCAATTTGATGCACATGATTTTCATATTGTTCCATATTTGTGCATTTTCGAATTTGTTTTTTAAATAGCTTGATGTTATAGTTGTCATGCTAATAATACTTTGTGTTATGGACTTTTGAGTTTGATTTTTATGTAATATTGTAATCCATTAGGCCATTCATAAAAGTGCATTTGTGATATTCTTGTAATTTTGCCTATTTAATTAGGTTATTAGAGTTTAAAATCACTTCGAGAATGTTTGGCCCAAAGAGTTAGAGTTAGAGAACCCTACTCCTCGTTTGATTGGTTCTACAATTAAAAAATATCAATCTTACACTTTACTAAATCTTTACACTAGAGTTTGGAAGTTCACTAACTCCGCTTCTTTCCCCAAATAGGTTTTCGTTAGATGAAAAGTGTTCATTTGGGCATGGTTGTAATTTGCAAACGGGCCGGGTAGAATTGTATGATAGGGTACGTAGATGTTTTGGGCAGGCCCATAGCCTCACTAAATGGGGCCCAATATAAGTATTGGGGGGGGGGGAAGAAAAGGCCCATTTGGAAGGGCAAGGGCTTGTATATAGGCCCAAAAAGGTAAATATGGAGATGTGGAATATATTTATAATTTGAATTTAATTTTTATAGAGAAATTGGAGAGTGGAAGGAGGACAGAAGGCAGAGCTGATACAAAAAGAAAAAAAACACAGAAGATGTTTCGGAATGCTAATTTGTCTCTACTCTCATATTTTTACTTTTCACCCTAATATTTAAAATAAATATATACCAAATAAAATAAAAAAGAAATGGGTTTCAGTGGACCAATTCCCCATGCCCACACACACAGTACGCCTCACTTAACGTGGCCATATTGATTTACAATTATTGCCATCCCACTTTCCAACTCCCCCCCCCCCTCCATAAATCATAATGAGTTTGAATTACAAATATAGTTAAATTATTTTTTTATTACATTCGAATATGATTTTCGTATTGTTATAATAGCTATATTTAAAATAATAGTAAAAATAAATATAGTGGATTTCATGTTATTTTTAACATAGTTCATTAATTATAAACGATTTTTTTTTCTTTTTAAAGTTTAAAATTGGTCAAATTATCAAAAATATTCCTGGCGAATCCGATTGGTCTCAATTATATATCCAAAAGTTTGAAAATCTTTAATTTGCGCTTTACGTTTAAATTTTGTTTTAAACCTACCTTCACAAACTTTTTACCTTTAATAATTTATTGTTCATAGACCATTTTCAATTCATGGCTGTGAGTCATTTCTAACATAACTACTAGAAGAATAGACTTTGTCTATATTTGTGTTAACAGATATATAAAGGAAAAAAAAAAAAAAAGCAACATATTTTTTTTTTTTTTTCTTTTTAAAGTTTAAAATTGGTCAAATTATCAAAAATATTCCTGGCGAATCCGATTGGTCTCAATTATATATCCAAAAGTTTGAAAATCTTTAATCTGCGCTTTACGTTTAAATTTTGTTTTAAATCTACCTTCACAAACTTTTCACCTTTAATAATTTATTGTTCATAGACCATTTTCAATTCATGGCTGTGAGTCATTTCTAACATAACTACTAGAAGAATAGACTTTGTCTATATTTGTGTTAACAGATATATAAAGGAAAAAAAAAAAAAAAGCATCACATTTAACTAAATTCCTAGGGGCATTTCATGTTTTCAGATACACATTTGGTAACATACTTAAAATTTGTATTGTTTAGATCACATAATCCAAAATCATTTTTTTTTTTAAGAAAAACATAGTTAAGAATAACTAACAAACCTATATTAATGAATTCAGTGAATTTGAGAACATAAAACAAATTTGAAATTGCCTATATTGTATCAATTTAAACTTTTAACTAACACTTGTATTAATTTAAACCCTACACTTTTGTAAGTGTCAATTTATACCCAATTATGTTATGTTTAGAGAAATATTGTGTAAAACTTATAATTATATCAATTAAACCCTTAAACTTTCATAAACAATCAAGTTAGACTCTTAGTCATAATTTCAATTTAAAAATTGTTCAGACATTTACTCTAGCCATCCATTTGGAAAGCCAACATTTGAAAAAGTTTACACATAACACACGTTTGAGAATCCGCTAGTTTTTAAAGAGCAATCATAATGAGAAGTCTAAATTGAATGTTTTCTAAAAAGTTAAGAGTTTAACTAATTCGTATAAATTGAACTTTTCGATTTAAATCTATATAATTATTAATGTAAGGATAAATTGGTAATTTAAAATAAAAAAATGATGACGTGGAATTAAGAGGGAGAGAGAGAGAAGGGGGAAGGGGAAAGGCGTAGCGGGTAACCCGGGAAGGGAAGTACCACTTCTGATTTCGGATTGCGAAGAAGGGCCCCACTTTTTTCACTATTCTATTTTAACCCACACTTTTTTCCAATTAAAATTTATCCCATAAATAGAATAACTTCACAAAATATATATTTGGCTTAAATATATTGCTTTTTTATCCTTATTTTATTTAATTAATACTATCTCTTAAACATAAAAGGGGTGTTTTCAATTCCGTATCCCTAAGAGCTTACTTATATTTCTCTACTTGTAACTTGTGCTATATAATTAAATATCAAAACTTTACATCCAATCATTTACAATCCATAAAATTTATATTTTAATATTTGAATTTAGTTAGGGCCCTTCAACTTTTAGTTTAGATTGTTTTTAAAATTAGTAAAATTTTTATAAATATAACAAAATATTACTGTCTATTAGAGATAAATAGTGATATCACTACACTGATAAATAGGGATATTTTGTTATATTTAAAAATATTTTCAACAGTTTTGTTATTTAGAACCGTTACCTTTTTAATTTCTTACCATGTAATATTTACGATCGTAAATGGTTAAATCATTTAAAAATTTTTATCATAAATTTTTTTTTTCTTTTTTTTATTTCTTATGATTAAATTACTTCCATTAGATGCAAATTAATCAACAAATTTATACTATCATGTTAGACTACGTGTATGTGTTCATCTATAAAAATATAAATCACATTATATTATTTGTTTTTCTTTTTAATTTTAATATGTGAGAGTGAAAATTTGGCATATGATTCCATGATATATGTCAATTGAAATTAATCTATTACTGAGTTCATATATGAATAATAAATTAAATAACAATTGGATTTGAACTACTTAATCAACTTCTTGCGTGGTTTTGATTAACTTTCTATAGAAGTGTGCTTTGTTGAGGGTCGTTTGTTTATTTTTTGTTTTTGTTTTTTCATATAGATAACCAGAATTATTAGATGTTTGAAATTACATATGTTTAACATGCTTAAAGAACTACGTTGGTTTTGTAGGAATATTTTTTGAATACTAACGATACTTAGATGAATGTATTTGTTTCGTATGATATTTTAATTGAGATTGTGTTAATTTTGCATAATATTCCAAGACCACCTACAACTATTCTATCATTAATTTAGAGTTAATTTAATATAATTCAAACTAATATAATACATTTGTTTTTGTTAATTTTAATCTCTTTTTAAGTTAATATAGGTCTATTAATGTATTTGTTATTTTTCTCACCAACAAAATATGATATATTAATTTTTGTTCTTTTGAAAACAAATATTAATTTAAATTTAAAACTGAATATTTTTTTTCAAAAAAAAAAAAAAAAAAACCAGCTCAAATGTAACTAAAGCGAGTGAAATACATAGTTAGATAGTATTTGTGTTCATTATAAAATAAAAACAAAGAAGAGTAATTATATATACGGGTGTAATCCACAAAACCATGTTTTAAGAGGGTTTAAAAACTCTCTAGATATTCTCCGCAGGGATAACCTAAGACATTCAAGAATTTGTAAATGCTTGAGCATCTTATATAACCACAAAACAAACGAGATAATCTAGATATTCACTATACGAGAATGTTGACATCTACGATTAACCTATTAATACGAGGTTATGATATTCAAAATACTATGTATGTCTCTTTAGACTCCTATGATAGTGAGGATTTGTCCATCCAAATCTTAACCATACAGTGGAGGAAGATCATAAACCATCCATTCACAAGTCAATAATCATAAATGTGAATTTTAATAACCCAAATTTAGAGTGAATTTGATTGTAATTTGTAATGTAGAGTGTAATAAAAGCTCTGAGTCACTCTCGATCCTTCATTCAATACCTCTGTCCAATGTTCCCCAATTCAACAAAATAATTAAATACTATTTCTCAATCTTATTACCATTTTATCCTCCAAAATTATTACTCGGCCCCACGTAGCCACTTCTCAAATCGATCTGCTCTATTTTGCATATAATAAATAATAACTTTAGAATCGGAAAACTAATTATTAAATTATTTACAATTAAAATAATAACAAATCATCACATCCTATACGCAAAATAAGCACTATGAATGTATTGCAATGTTCGATGATTCGAATCAACTTAAATTTCTGTCATTGTTAATAATGCCCTTTTTTTTTTTTTAATTTAATTTAATTCTTTAATTTTTGGAAAGAAAATTATTAATTTTCTTTTTTGTGCAGTGCAATGAAATGTTTGATATTGACATTGTTTCCTATTATATTAATTCTTTGGACGTTGCATCTCTTTTTCTTTTTGGTATCCCGTAATGAATTGTTTGATGTTGACGTATTATTTCACTTTTGTGTTATGTAATTATGTCCTCTATTCATATGTTGAGGCAGTCAAATTTCAAAGGAAACTACTTTTTATTTATTTTATTTATATTATTATTATTATTATTATTTTTTATTTTTTTTTTGCATGCTACGAGATACTAACATCAAACATAATTATTAACATATGAATATAACGGGGACCAATAATACTACCTCTTTATATATATAATTTCACTTTTGTGTTATGTGGTTATTGTTTGCTAAATGCCTTACATAATTTGATAGGTAATATTATTGTTTTTGTTGAAAAGTTCAACAAATTTTATTTAAATGAAAATTCCTCTTAAAAGATTTTATTTTATTAAATTGATATTTTTTAAATAGAAAACTAAAACAAAAATAATCATCCATGGATTTATAGACCTGCAAAGAAATTAAATGATGGATTGGGATGGGGATCACCTCTTTGTCTTTCTCCCAAAATCTATACCATGCTAATTTGAACGTAATTTAACTGATTAAATTATATTTTATTTTTATCAACCAAACAGACAAAATTTTAAATCTTTATCCACATGTTGAATCGACTAAAAATCAATTTGAATACATACTAATGGTTGAGACAACTTTATTTTTAAGAGATCACATGTTTGAATCTCCTGTCACATACGTAAAGTGACATTCTCAATTTTCATTTAAAAAAAATATAAATCAACAATTAATTAAATATTAAAATACTAATAATTTATTTAACTTGTTCTTATGCACCACTAACTAGTCGTACATGCCAACATGGAGCAACATTTTTTTTTTTTTTTAAGGGAATATGCACAAAACACTGACCAAAATCCACAATACAAATCTTCTAAACCAAATAGGCAAATCAATAGAATCTCATCTAATACTTCTTCAAAGAAGGAAAAAAAGAGATAACCTTTGAAAACACCGAATGGTTGTTTGGGGGAGTGTAATGAAATGAGATTGTAATGTAATATAATTCAAAATCCATGTTTGTTTGGATCGAGTATTATGGGCTCAATTTGTAATACAAAATTCATTACGTTCTAACAATTTTCAATTCAACCTCCTTTTCATTATTTTCACGCTTTACAACATTATTTTATTTTGGTATGCTGTGGAGGTGCTTAAGGGAGTCAAAAACAAACACCGTTTCAACTAATAGCAGAATCTAAGTTATGAATGGCCTATTTCTAATAAAGCAAAATAGTGTTTCGAAATTTAAAATCTAAAACCCTATGAAGGAGCCAAAGCTACACAGCACTCAGCAGTGAAGTGGAGAGCACATCATAAATCTAAATTATTATTATTATTATTATTATTTTTAATACAAAATTTGTCAGACATAATATTGATATTGATCTAACCGTACTTTTACCCACTTTTGGTTGGCAGATTGTGGAGAAAAGATCCAAAAGAAATATTGAAAAGAGAAATAAAATAAAATATTTCCCAGGAGAGAGAGAGAGAGGGAATCCCTTTAACTTTCATCATCATACTGAAACAGCAGTGATTGTGTTTCACATCCATGTGTGTGCTGTTCAATAAAGCCCCCCATCTCTTCCCGTGACGCTTTAACCTCTGTTTTATACACACATCCAAATTACGGCATTCCTTTGCCACACCACACCACACCACACCACACCCTAACTTAACTACTAATTCAAACCAAAGGCTCCAGTCCCATCCATCAATCCCTCCCATTTTTCCATAGCTTAATTGACCCAGTAAACAGATCTAAAGCCACTAATTTCTGTGTCTGCTTCTGTTGCAGATCAGGTGTTCCAGAAAATGCCAAGTACGGAATCGTTTCTGAGGCAGATAAGTAGAAGGGGGGAGGGTTCAAGATCAACTTCTAGGAGGTGGGGTGGGGAGTTTAGGAGAAGTGAAGTCGAGGAGCGTGTTAGTGAGGGTAGCCACTGGAATCAGAAGATGGAGGGGGGTGTTAATAATATGTATGGGATCGACAATGGCGGGATGTCAAGAAGGAAGAGGGTGATGGTGGTGGTGGATCACACTTCTCAATCTAACCATGCAACTATGTGGGCTCTCACTCATGTGGCTAACAAGGGCGATGTTCTTACTCTTCTTCATGTTATCACCAACTCCTCTATCGACTCTTCTTCTTCTTCTTCTTCTTCTTCTTCTTCTTCTTCCTCCTCTTTCTGTGCTACCTCTCTTGGTTCTCTCTGCAAGGCTTCTAGACCTGAGGTTAGTACGGAATTCAATTCAATTCTCCCCTTTCTTTCCTGGCTTGTTTTACTCCATCCTTGCTGCTCAGATCATGTCAGAGTACTGATATAAACAATGATCCATCTGCTTAACAGTGTACACGATCTTCTTTCTTGTACTAGAAACAAAAAGGAAAAAGCTTTTGGGTTCATTCATGATTCAATATTATCAGAGTAGGAAGTTATGGATTTGAACTCTTTCTACTTGTTGGAGCTTAAGCCTTTTTGTATGATGTGTGATTTAACAGATCTCATACAATATGATGAAGAATGTTTTTGTTACACTGTGTCTGACTAAGATCCGGCTTCCATTTTAACCAAGTGATTAGCTGCATAATTTGTTTTCCAGTGATGAAAATATAAGGTTCTATTTGGCATTTTTCAGGTAGAAGTGGAAGTGCTGATAGTAGAGGGGCCGAAGCTGGCCACAGTGATAAACCAAGTCAAGAAGCTGGAGGTGTCGGTGCTGGTTGTAGGACAGAGAAGGCCATCCTTTCTCAGCTGGTGGGTCGAATCTAATCTAATACACAAATTCCCACTTTAGTAATGGATTTTTCAACTCATTTTTGAACTTATAATGTGGTTTCTTAATTGAGTGCAGCTTTTGTGGGAGTGGTGGGGCGGGAGATTTGGTGGAACAGTGCATAAACAACGCAGAGTGCTTGACCATTGGAGTTAGGAAGCAGAGCAGAGACATGGGTGGGTATGTAATCAACACCAGATGGCAGAAAAATTTCTGGCTCCTCGCTTAGTGTTTACTTACTTAAGTTAGAGAGTTAAAAGCCTGACTCCTTGGAAGTAAGTTGTATTGTAATCTAATTAATATAACCCTTCAGACTACTACAATCTGTAAAACCAACTAACAAGCTTATAATCGTCCTATGCTTTAACCAAATGAAATTGCAACTTTCTAGCCTAACAATCTATGAGAATCCAGAATAAGAGCCTTTCAATCGTGTGAACCATCTCATTGCCCCTCCCCCTTTTTTGTGGTTTTGATTGGATCCTTACTAATTGGTGCTGGAAGGTTATTGATTTATTTCTTCCATTTCCGGAAACAAAAAGGTTTTTGGGCAGACTAAAATGAATTAGAAAATGAGAATAATTTACGTTTCCAAAATTAATTGATTGTTAATATATGGGATGTTACTCAAATGTTCAATTAATGTTAGGTGTCTTGCAAGCAACTTTTACTTCAACAATACTTGTCTCCTACTTTATATTTTTAACTTAGGAACCAAGTCCTCATTATAAACATAATTTTGGCCCATGGGTTTTTTTTTCTTTGTCATAGTCTTCCTATTTTTCATTCAAACGAAAATAGTTTGCGTTTCAAACACTAACTACGATTATAATTATAACTCTAAACGAAAAAATTTAATCTTTAACTCAAAACAGGACCAAATACTTTAATTGTAAGAGCACGAACTGAACAATGCCCTTATGCTAATGTCCTGAGAATTGAGATCACTAAATCCTCCTATGAAAGATGAAAATGGGCTACACCTTTAAGTTTATACCAATTTTCAACAACTAGATCCTACTGCAGTCTCTACCTTGACCCAACTTGCCAGGAAAAATAAATCCGTCTTCAATTGCATAAGCTTCCACAATTATTACATTCTAGTTACATATAAAAAAGGAGAGGGAATTCAAACTAACTTATAAGAAAGGTTAGACATTCGTAAAAGTAAATACTTACCTCTAACCATTATTCATATGGACATTTTGAAACCATACTGTCACCACCAACATTTATGGGTCTGAGTCCTGAAAGAGATGAATTTGGTCTATATCAGGCCTGGGCCTCACTATCATTCACCCATTGCAGTAGAGCAGACCTTTGACCCTTATTGTATCCACATGTTAGGCTTGGTTTCGTTTTGTTCACGTTTTTCTTTTTCGGATAAAGGTACATATCGAAAAATCCAACTTTGAGTGAGGGAGGAAAACCGAAGAAAATAAACGAAGATATAGTGTAAACTGATATTTTATTCTAACTAAAATTAATCGGTTGAATCATCACTATTGATGCCGAGATTGGGATGGGATAAGTAAAGTCAGATCTTGGAGGTCGCAAGTGGGGGGTCTTGATTCGAGTAGCTATGTAAAAGAGAGATCTCGCGTCGATGTGGTGCTGTGTCTCAACATACTTTAATTGATACTTAAGTTAGTATCGAGAACAAGGTGGTGTCGAGCCAAAAAGGGATTAGATTTCATTCTTTAAATGGGGAGTGATCTCCCTTAAGACCAATGTCAAGACCTTACAATGAGTTAGTGTTATCAATGGAGAAGATTTCAATAGTCTCGACTGTACTTGTAGGCTTGCTTGTGGCTGAATTTCTTTTTCGGGTAGTCGGTCGTGCTCGTAGAGGGCCCCCTTTCTCCTTTATCAATGTGGGGACTTGATGGGCCATGGAGTTAGAGATCATCAAACCAAAACAATCACTAGCCAAAAAAGGAGGAAGAAAAAAAAAGAAAAACTAGACTTGTGTGTCCAGGTATAGATAATTGACAGACACCCTACAGATTTGAAGTTTGATTCTATTTTATCAGTCGAATCATAACCAATGGAGGAACAAACTCAACTTTCAAATGTAAATTGACGGTGCATGTGAGTATTATTCCTTTTTCTATAAACATCTCTGTTTTTGGGTACAAAAAAGTTTTTATCATTTTTGCACAACAATAGAAAAGAAGGGAGGAGAAAAAGCAGTTTGATATCTTGAAACTACATCTCCAAAGCTTAGTAGGAAATGGAGTTGAAGGTTGGAAGAAAGAAAGAAAGCAAAGCAAACCATACAATAACTATAAGATATCCATTACCATTCTGATTGATGATGATGACACGTACCCACCCAAGCTTACTTAGAAACAGAGCCTCTCTCTCCCTTCCCATGTGGATGTGGCCATTACTTTCTCTCTTTCCTTTTGCTTTTTTAAGCCTTTTAATTGGCAGATTTCTCTACTTTTCTTTTTTATTTAGACAGCCAGCCCACATTTGCATTCTCCTTCTTCCCATTATTATTCTTTATCGCATTACCCTCTTTTTTTCTCGTTTCATCCCACGAATGCTTCCAACGCCCACCCAGTTGAGTGGATCAGCACACCCTTTGTGACTTGTGAGCCACCACAAGTTTTTTCTTCACTTTTTATAATCCGGATTCCAATGCCCATATTGCTTTAAGAGCTTTTCGAAAACTCTGCTTCAATCAGCTACTTTGGAGTTTGGTGTAGGTGATTCGACCATGATTTTGATAAGGATTAGAAGCTTGTTTTATATTAAAACAAAAGTAACCAGTTATGGAAAACCCAAGTTGATGTAATTCGTGTTGGCATAGTTGGATTTTAGAAGTACGCGATTTGAATTCGCAAGGAAAGGAATAGATCCATAGAAGACAACCAACTCATGCTTAAAGTGGACAATATCATACCAATTTAGAGGATCCATTGCCCTTAAGGAATGGTATAAGAGTCATGCCTTAAAACTTAGCCCTATCATTAGAATTCTAGCTAGGGAGTCATACCAAAAAAGTAGTTTACCTCAATTTGCTTAATCAAGTAGAGATTTGTAATTAAGCTCTATCAAATAAACATGCGCGCATGAAGAATAAGATTTTGCTCGAAATAGATGACTATATTTGAGAAGAGGCTAAATGATTTTGTTTGAGAGGAAGATTGTTGGGAACTCGACTAAAGTTTCACATTAGTTAAAAAAGAGGCAATCACATAATTTGGGAAAAGTAAATTAGCATGTTGGACTACAAAAACTCGAGCATAATCACCTAAGGAGACATTTGACTCATGAGTTCAGACTCCGGTTACTTCAAGTTAAAGAAATGAAGTCTATTTGGACATGAGTTTATTTATCTCAAATCACAAATTTATAATCTCACACATGACATGACATAAATTCAAACTTACAAGACCTACTTCTTGTACCATATAATAATACAGTAACAAATGCATAGATTAAATATAGATTATTCAAAACTAAGTCTCAATATTCGATTCCTTTGTAGCAACAAAAAGTAGATAAAGAAAAGCAAGCAAACTTAATGTAGATTTATTAAAACCACAAGTAAAAATGCATCCTAATAATTTAGGCAGACGACAAGTAATTTGGCTTTATACCAACTTTTGGTTTGGACAGTTTGAATACCCTAAACAATGAAGAAATATAATTAAGGGAAAAGGCAGAAACAAAGAAGTTTGGAGTGGAAGAAAAATCTCATCCTTTCTATTGACATGAAAGTAGAGGAGTTGAAGTTAAATGTTCGCAACATGGTCTATCTAAAAGAAATCAACCTTTGTGGGCCAAAATGTCTTCTTTTTCCCAATCTTTATCAAGGCCTTGGTGGGGTTGGGTCAAACTTTTAGTAGCTAAGGGGCCAACTCCAAGACCTACTTTGCTGCATATCTTTCTTTTACTATACTATAAATGACCAACACCAAACCCACTTCCAACCCCTCATTTTCCTCTCCCTTCGCCTTATATTTTACTCTCAACTTCTTGCCTTCCTTCCAATCAAGCATGAATGTGTACAGAGATCCAAACTTGTGTTACTTCCATCCCAAAGAAATAGTGGTGGGCGTCTGCGCTTTGTGCTTAAACGAGAGGCTTCTTATTTTGGCGTCCAGACGAGGCCGCCACCAGTCTTCAGCCCCAAGCTGCCGGAAAACTCCCATCAACCTCTCCAACATCTTTGCTTTTAGCTCTTTCATCAGCCGTCTCGAATTCCGGCATTGGAAGCCGGAAAACTCGAATGATGAAGCCTCCACCAGTCAAGAAGGTACTTCCTATTCAGCTTTAATATTAGCATTATAATATCCTTTTTCAGCTGTGTCATATATATATATATATATATTTCCTAGTCTCAAATCTCATAATCATGAAGAAAATTGGTGTTCCTTGGCCATTTTCAGCTGTGTGATATAAAAACTGGCAAAAAAGAAGAAAATCATTAATGGGTTTGTGGGTGCGTATCTGTTTCTGTATTCCATGAGGATGGAACCGAATATGAGCTATCCGGAGGAGGAGAATTGAAAATGAGTTAAAAATGCAAAGAAAAATGGTGGAATGGTAAAATGAGCGGTGTGGCAGAAGGGGGCAGTGTCAGAAACACAGAAAGTACAAGAATAAAAAAAGAAACAGAGTAAGTAAACGGTGGAGGAGACTGTTTATCAACAGTTGGGAAAAGTTGAAGTTTGAATTGTTCGAATTATTACAGAAAATCAGAGTAGACAGCTTCTGTAATCTCAAAGATTAGTCAGAAAGTAGACACAATTTTGGGGTTAAAACTCTGAAGCAAAGTGGTGCGGAAGGGCAAGGAAAACAAAACAGAAGTTCACATCTGGACAACACTGACGACTATCTATCTTTTTTTTCTTCTTTCTTTTAACATTAGTTAATTGTATATCTGTTTTTTTGAGAGATGTTGTCTTTGGATTTATTTTTAAAATTTTAATTGTTTATTTGGGTCCACTCAAAAAAATTATGTAGACTCCTTCATCTCAATCAACTTTGGGAAAAATGGAGTTGGGTCATGGGAGGAGAACAAGGTCTCAGAGGTGTCCCTGGAAAACTGCAGCCTGTCATGGAATCACCACTTCACTAAAGACTCCAAGGAGACCAAGACTGTGATAGAACACGGCAAGACCCGTGCCTCGCTTAGGTGGCGGAAGCGGATTGGCCACCTCTTCCAGGTCATCAGAAGGAAAAGGTCCAACAAAGGGACAGTCTGCCACGTGGAAGGAGTTAAGACAAGGAAAGGCTGGATAAGAACTCTGACAAGGTCAACAAACAATGAATAGGCAAAAGAGAATATGTATGCGTGGGCTGGAGTTCAAATGTGATTTGTATAAAGATCTGAGTCAAATCACTACTTATTCCTCTTCTGATTTGAGGGGTTGCGGGTTAAAGAATTTATGAGTGTAAATCAACTACTGGAATGTGCTTGAATTATATATCTTCTTTTATCTCTTATGTAGAAGCTGGCAATGAAATAAAACAATTGAAGAAGGAACTTTCCCATTCGTGTGGACATAGTGGGAAACAATGGAGCAAGAGGGGCCCGTAGCTACACTGCTCTAATTTGGCCTATAGTTGTCTTAGTGCTTCCAGAAAACAGTCTTTACATGGATATATAAATCTTTCAAACCATGATAATTGAATTAAAATAGAATTATGTTTGGAATTATATGTAGAACAAATGGAATGACTTGTTATCGTATTGAATCGTATATAATTTAAGAGAGCAATGGTACTTTATGCTAGAAAAAATAGAGTATCTATAAGGACAAACTAAATGAAAACAAGAAATGTTTTGGGTTTTTTTTTTTTTTTTTTTTTTTTTTTTTTTCTTCTTTTCCTCCCCCCCCACTTTTCTTTTTTTTTTTTTTTTTTTTTTTTTTTTTTTCTTCTTTTCCTCCCCCCCCACTTTTCTTTTTTTTTTTTTTTTTTTTTTTTTTTTTTTCTTCTTTTCCTCCCCCCCCACTTTTCTTTTTTTTTTTTTTTTTTTTTTTTTTTTTTTCTTCTTTTCCTCCCCCCCCACTTTTCTTTTTTTTTTTTTTTTTTTTTTTTTTTTTTTCTTCTTTTCCTCCCCCCCCACTTTTCTTTTTTTTTTTTTTTTTTTTTTTTTTTTTTTCTTCTTTTCCTCCCCCCCCACTTTTCTTTTTTTTTTTTTTTTTTTTTTTTTTTTTTTCTTCTTTTCCTCCCCCCCCACTTTTCTTTTTTTTTTTTTTTTTTTTTTTTTTTTTTTGAAATTAAAAAAAACTGAAAATGATATTGAAAACAATCTCACCACCAGCCTAGATATTCTGTTCCCATGAGCTAAAGTGTGTGTGGGTGCATGTGGGAAGATTAGAATAAGGCAGAGCCTACATCTTTTTAGCAGTGTCCTTGACAAGGGCAATTTGTCACAACTGCCTTCTTAAGCAAGAGGACCATTGATTTGGAAAAGGACCACAAATTGAGGTCCAGGAAAGAAAAGCTCATTGTGGCGCGGACGAAAATGACAAGACATGAATCTTCAGCCAACTTCATCAACCAAAAACCCAACCCCAACGCCACTCATTAAACATATTCACCAATGTATCACCCAAATTATGCATGCATTTTCATTTTCTTATTGTTGCAAAACCACCCATCTAAAATAACTCAATCAACCAGATGGAAAAGTTTTATTTATTTATTTTTTTATTTTTTTAAATAAATAAATATATATATATATATATTGCACATCAAACTGCCAAAAAAAAAAAAAAAAAAAAAAAACAACTATTGAAATATGATAGAAGTTACAATTACACATCAAACTTTCAATCAACTGTAAAAGTTGAGCCCTAAAACTAATATAAATGTTTAAATTGTACCACCAAACATTTAATGGTAAGGATTGAACATTCAAACTTATGCTATTCTTAAAAATAACACTTCAATTTGTAAATGTGTAGAAATTTGAGCCTAAACATTTAAATTTAAAAATACAAAGCAAATGTTTATTGATCAAATTTCTACAAATTTACAAATTTTAGACTCAAGGTATAAGTTTGAGTGCTCAATTTTTACCATTAAATGTTTGGAAATCCAATTCTTACAACTATGTAAGTTTGAGGGTCCAATTTTAACATTAGTATAAGTTTGAGAGCTCAATTTTTGCAATTGAAAATTTGAGGGTATAAGTGTATTTGTAACTACCACCATACTTGATGAATGATTTTTGCTATTTGTGCACGATAATATTATCAAACTCAATAGAAAAAACTGTTAAAAAAGACATCAAATAGTGATGAATATGATTATTTACTGATAAAGTGGGTTATTCTTTAAAGTTTAGGTGTGAGTGTCATGTTAAAGAAGGCATACGTATCATACTTGAAGATAATTGACCAAATTAGGTCACCAATTTTGAGGAAAAGAAGTGCTTTTTTATTTTTTCCTTTTTTGGTTCAACAAGTGAGATTGAAGATATATAGCTAAACTAGTTGTGTATGTTCCTAAGTTGGTAGAAAAAAAAAAAAAAGTTATGGAACTATATGAATAATAAGGCAATTTGTATCCTGGGAAAATGCATACTGAGGCTGAGGGTTGGTTACATATTACATCTTCCACCCACACGACTCAATATTTTTGATGGATACCTGTATCTAACCATCTCTCTCTCTTTTTCTTGGGAGGTAGATAGGGAAAAGGAAAAACTAATATATGACCTGAAACATAGTGTATGGAGGAAGGGAAAATGAGGACACCTTCTCCACCTTTGTTCCACCAAAATATTATATACCAAGTGAAGTGAAATTGGTGCCAAGATACAAAGTGAAGAAGCTTTGATTACAAGAGAAAGAGCTTGCTTTCACATGCCACTCCTTCCAAGTCAAACTAACTTTAGATAAGCATCTTATTTTGGGTCACACAATCTACAAACAGTGAAATTCTTCCAATAGCCAAAAGAGGATTTTCTATGAATAATAGCCTTTATACACTTAACTTTGGTTGGTCTTTGTCTGTACTTTCCCTCATTTCTCACCTCCTTTTTTTTCCCTCTCCTCTCTCATACACACACTGTTCCCTTCCAACACAGCTGAGCTCACATGTATCTTGACTTTCTCTCCCCTCCCTTGTAATATCTCTCTCTCTCTCTCTCTCTCTCTCTCTCTCTCTCTGGCTCCATTTCCTATATTGTCTTCCAACAATAGTTGCTGCACTCTTTAATGTTTAGGTTCTAGCTCATTGTTCATTTCCCCTTTCACAAACAATTTCCCAAAAGTGAATTTCCTGGAAAAATGAGTTGTTAAAAGTCTGTTATTTCTCCCCCCATTGAATCCATAAACGATAATACAAAAGCACCTTTGATCCACGTTTTCACATAGTAAGTTTCGTCCCTTTTCATTTGAAACAAATAATAAATGACTGATGCATTCAACGGAGGAAGAAAGAAGAAGGAAGAAAGAAAAAAATAGAGATGGAGAGAAACAGAGGATACTATTCATACAATAAAATGATAGTGAATGAACAAAAATTTTCTAATCATATGAGATAAGTTTAAACAAATAACGCATCAAAAACCCAAATTACCATCCGCTAATATCATTGAGTGGAGATTCAATGAGAACAACTATCTTCAATTGTATGAGGCCTTTTGAGTGAACCAAAAGCAAAACCACAAGGCTTATACTCAAAGGACAATATCATACTATTGTGGGAATATGTTGGAGGGTTCGTTGTCCCTGAAAAGTGATATCAGAGTCATGCTCCTTTTACTTAGTTGTGTTGTTGTGCCTCGATGACTAGTCATTGTGATTCATGATTGAGCATAATCAAATACGGAATGGACTCTAGTGATGAGGAGTTGGTCTGGTTAAAAATGATTACTCGAGAGTAAAACATAGATGAAACGAAGGCTTTAGTGGTTTTTGTCTGAGGGAGAATTGTTCGAGTGCGACCAAAATTCCACACTAGTTAAATAAGGAAAAGATCCATGGTATATAAGTGAGAACAACTATCTCCAATTGTATGAAATATTTAGGGTAAAATTAAAAGCAAAGCAATGAGAACTTATGCTCAAGGTGAACAATATTATGACATTGTAGAGATATATTGGAGAGTTTATCATTCTCACAAATATAATAATAGTATAAGATGTTCCATTAACGTGGCCGCTTCTCTTTTTTTCTTTTTAACATACTTTTATATTTCAAAAGAACTCAGAAAGAGAGAGGAAAGAAAAAATGAAAGTATTAAAGTCATTATTATTATTATTTTTTAAAAAAAGTGTAAAGTGAAATATTCTAAAGCCGTACTTGAAAATTTTACCAATTTTAAGTAGTGGGTTACTGTTATTTTTTTCCAATCGCCCTTACATGTTACTCACGACTCAACCAATTTTAGATCAAATTGGACATGCAGATTATTTGTAAAGGTGAAAAAACTTGAAATAAGTATGATTTTCGTATCTATTTCAGATATCGTAAAAATTTGCAAAAATAGAAAATAAATATCTAAGAAGATTAGGCAAATTTACATGGAAAATAGTACTTAAAGAAACCCCTATATTTATATAAAACGACCATTGGGGATGATCTTAGGTTCTTCTAAATTTCCCTCTCTGTTTAGAGGTGATGACTGATGAGAGGAGTTTTATCTCACCGACCCAGCAAAAAAGAAAAAATAGAAAAAGAAAATCCCCAGAAATTCTGGTGGGCTGAGAGAACAAAATAAAAGACATGGAGCCTCTTTCATGTGAGTGTGTAAAAGACACAACTTAGGACACGTATCAAACTGGACACAGAAATATGGTGGAAACAAATAATGAGTGATTGAACAATTCAAAGTGTCTGCCCACATGCATCTTTGAGAAACCGACACTCGTTCCTCCTTCCATCCGTCTCTGCAACTCTCTTCGTTGCTTTTATTTCTGAAGTTTTTATTAAAAAAAAAAAAAAAAAAGTTATGTTCAATAATTGTATCAACTCCTTCACTGTAAATAAACAGTTTCCAGAACAGAAATAACAGAGAAACATGGAAGTCCGTCCTATACAGATTCTAATGATTCATTATGTTGACTCTCAGCTGTACTAGTGAGATTTTGCCTGATTGGTGAAGAAGAGGTTATTTCTGAAACTTGTTCTTGTTGGGCTCCCTTCTTCAAACCTTGACATCACATAATATAAGATTTAAGAAGCTTGGGAATATCCACCGGGAGGTATATTGTATCTTGAGTTTGGTATGTTTCTCTAGACTTGATAAAATTTTCCTCTCAGAGTGGATCCAAAAAATTGCAACAAACTGTACTAGTGTTTTTGGTTACAAGTGTTGAAGTAGAGCATACTTAAATTTATGATGAAGTAGATTGGCCTAAGAATAGAACTACATAAGCTTAAGAAAACTACGATATAACATAACCTGGGTTAGGATAACAAGAAACTCAAGAAGACAAAGAACTAAAGAAAACTACGATATGACATAACCTACTCTGTCCCTAATTTCTGAAATTCCACAACTTCGCTCCCAACCCCACTCTATCTATTTATAATTAATAACTCATTCAAACTTACTAGCTATTTACTAATATGTCCCTTTTAATACTATACTAATAATCAACTAGGGTCTTACAGACTGTTATCTTAATATAACACCAAATTGAAACGTCATAACTCATAAATATTCAAACTTGTTATAATGAGATTGAGAACTCCTGAAAAGAAAAGTTTAACAGTATCTTACTTTCAACAGTTTTTTAGTAATCTACCACAAAAGCCCAAATGTAGCCACCACAAAAGCCCAAATGTAGCCACCACTAACCGTACTAAGGGACAGAGATGGAGGGAATATCTCAAACTAAATGTAATAGGAAAATATTATTGTCTAAGAATCAGAATCAAAAGAGGGTGGAAGAAAGAAAGATTGCAATATGAACATTCTGTTAAATCGTCGATTGACTCAAAAGTTTAGGGTGATGGGTGAAGACAAATTTTAGTTTTATATTATTAACACTCCTCCTCACTTGTAGACTTGAAATATGTAAAAGATCGAATAAGTGAAAATCAATATTAATTAGGAAGGAAATAATATTGCAGGAGCTTGAACATAAAATCCCCAGACCACCTATTTTAATATCATGTTAAATCGTTGATTGATCCAAAAAGTTAAAATCGTTGATTGATCCAAAAAGTTAAAACGGATGAGTGAAGGTAAATTTTAATTTTATATCACTAACTCTTTTCATTAGTTCTGCTCCAACAGGAGTTGTATATAGTTGCTGTTGCAGCTTTTGATTCCACTTTTCGTGACTAATTTATCAAAGCTTATGAACTTATATTTTTGGTTCTGAGAGGAAAAGAATCACAAGGTAAAAACAATTCGACATTCCAATTCTGCCTCCAGAGTCCAGACAAACCCTGCCTCAACCCACAGGATTTCTTGGCGAGAACAGACAAAACTTCTTAAGCAGAGTCCATGACTATTACCTTCGTACAATAATCTTCTAACACGATGAATATACCATTCATATACTAAATCTTTTAACACCAGACTTTAAAAAGTAAGGTCTCTAAAAGACTGTTCATTGGCCAACAAAACTCAAGTGCACTAGAAAATTGCTCTCTATATGTTGGCACATAATAGGTAGCACATTAATGGCAATTTTTTACTAGAAACAGGGTCAAATGCCTGCATTTGATTAGAATCAAATATTACCATGTATTTGATGGTGCCTAACATTGAACAAACGATGTCATGATTCAGATATAAAGAGAAAAGGTAACAATTTAGGCCTGCTAGTTTTAGAGTGTAGGACATGATAGCACATAGTCCAAGCTTCAGCTGGCAACATGGGCCTAAGTCACAAAAACAGAACTACTCATCGACCTCGATTGGGTTGCGTGAAAGCAACCCATGAACAGATAAAATACTCGAAGCATTTCGTATGGTAAAGTAAACTTCAAGAAGATAGACATTGTTTTAGTAATTTGTAATTGTTCATAGGTTGAATGGCCCCTAAACAACTCCCCTATCTACATCCTATAATTGAAGCTCTAAATTAAAATATCTGGTAGGCAACCCACTTATTCAAACATGATTTTGGATATTGACATCCACAGAGAATATATTAACCATCAGAGAATAACATAATTCCAAATTCCTAACCCTAACCCTGCCAACGAAACAGGGAATGCTATTATCAGAAACCGAATTATTTGGAAAGATAAAAAAGCAATCAATCTTGAGAGAGAGAGAGAGAGAGAGAGAGAGAGAGAGAGAGAGAGAGAGAGAGAACCTGTAAGATACATCTCCTCCTGAGGAAGTAAACGATGTAGAGGTGAACTCGCGGCGAGTCGAGTATGACCGTCATTCACGATCGTTGAATTCTCCATTTTCTTTCAGCGCATTCAATGGAGGCTTCGACGGCCATGAATTCTTAGGAAGCTATTGTCCTCGAATTTGTTGTACAAGTTATCGTCTATGCTAAAACGGTCGAATCTTAGGAAGCTGTCGCATTACGACGATGTTGAAGGTTTAGATCACTAGTACTCGAAGTGGAAGAACGGAGCGGGTGATTGTGAACTCGAGATAATTGTTAAAAAGAAAAATGTCCTCCATTCAACTAGGATTAGAAACTAGCTGAGTTGGCAAAGAAAAACAATAGACTGTCATGTCAGCAAACTTGGGTTAAAATAATCGATGGGTCGAGTTAGTGGGTAGTTTCAGCGATTACTTCTCTATCTGGTGCAGAGCAAATAATTGTCTTTCGGATAACGCTTATCAGAAGCATGTCTCGGCTATCTATTGATGTCTCCGTAATATCTTGAGTTTACTAGTGTATTCAGTTCACATATATTATTATTCCCCAACAATTTGAAGACAATTGTTAATATCTGAACTAATGGCTGCAAACTCTTCCACCAATGTTGCTACTTTTGCCATGATGGGATTGCTCATGGTGAAACCCCATGCTGAAAAATCAAAGAAGTTCAAAAGAGACAACTTCAAGAGATGGCAACAGAAGATGGTTTTCTACCTCACCACGTTGAATCTTGCTCATATTTTGAAGGAAGAATGCCTAGTTACCCCACTAGAAGTTGTAACTCCCGAAACGGAAGCTGCAAAGCAAGGATGGGTGCATTTAAACTTCCTATGTCGTAATTACATACTTAGTGGTTTTGAGGACACTTTGTATAACATTTATTGCAATGCCTACAATACATTAAAACTATTGTGGGAGACATTAGACAAGAAGTACAAGTTGGAAGATGCTGGTAGTAAAAAATTCCTCGTGGGAAAATTCTTAGATTACAAGATGATTGATACCAAGTTATTAGTTAATCAAATGGAAGAATTGCAAATTATCATCAGTGATTTGCAAAGTGAGATTACCAGTGAGCCATTCCAAGTTGTTGTTGTGGTTAAGAAGTTGTCTCCTTCTTGGAAGGACTTCAAATGCTATCTCAAACACAAGCGAAAGAAGTTATCTATAGAGAACTTCGTAGTGAAACTCTGTATAGAAAAGGATAACAGAAAAGGAGATAAAACCATGTGTCGAGGAATGATGCAACCAAGTGCATTCGAGGAAATTGTTGGGTTTCAGGTAAGAGTGGTCATACCGCTGCAATGTGCAAACACAAGAAGGTACAAAGTTCCAACAATCAGGCCAATGTTGTGGAAAATGATGATTTGGTTGCCTTCATTTCTGAGGTAAATATGGCTCCAGATGTCGAAGGTTGGTGGATTGATAGTGGTGCTACTTGGTACATTTGTAAGGACAAGTCATCGTTCTTTACATATGAGAAGCTAGATGGCAGCGATAATTTGTACATGAGAAATGCTTCAATTACCTTTGTGTAAGGCAAAGGGAAGATCCTACTAAAATGGACTTCCAAAAAAATACTTATCCCCAATGAAGTGTGGCATGTGTTAGAGATTCAAAAGGATCCAGGGTCAGGAACTTTACTTAATCAAAATGGGTTCAAGCTTATATTTGGGTTAGATAAATTTATTCTGACAAAGGGGGATGTATGTGGAAAAAGACTATCTAAGTGATGGCATGTTCAAACTGAATGTACTGGAACAAATACCAAAAAATAATAATCATACCAGTTATTCTACTTATATTGTTGAATTTTGTGATGTGTGGTATTCTAGATTAGGCCATGTCCATTATCGTTCTTTAAATAGAATGGTAAATTTAGAACTATTGCCGAATTTTAACATTGACAATAGACACAAATGTGAAGTTTGTGTTGAATCAAAGTTTACTAGAAAGTTGTTTTCATCAGGAAAGAAGGAAGTATGTAACATGAAAAGTACTCTCACAATAGGTGGTAAGAGATATTTTGTCGCATTCATTGATGATTGTAGTAAATATTGCTATGTATATTTATTACATAATAAAGATGAGACATTTAATATTTTTGAAACATGTAAAGCAGAAGTTGAAAATCAACTCGAGAAGAAAGTTAAGTGAAGAAAATCAACTTGCTATCATCATCACTTTATGAGTTTTGTGAAGTTAATAGTATAATCCATCAAACTACAACACCTTATACACCACAACAAAATAGTGTAGCTGAAATAAAGAACCAAACTTTAAAGGGCATGGTTAATTGCATGTTAAATAGTTCAGGTTTACCTCATAATTTGTGGGGGGAAGCTTTGCTTATGGAAAATTTTATACAAAATAGAGTTCCACATAAGAAGACTAATAAGTCACCTTATGAAGTGTGGAATGGAAAATTGCCCTCATATAAAATGCTGAAAGTGTGGGGATGTTTGGCAAAGGTACAAGTTCCTTTATCAAAAAGGACCAAACTTGGACCTAAGACAAATGATTGTGTCTTTATAGGCTATAAAATGCATAGTGCAGCTTATAGACTCATGGTGGTAAAATTAGAAGTATCTGATATTAATAATAATACCATCATGGAATCTATTGAAACCAAATTCTTTGAGAATATATTTCCTTTAAAGGAGGAAAGTCACAAATGTAATGGTACCAAAAGTAATTATGACGCTAGTTTCTTGAAAGGTCAAGATGACCAAAATGCTGATTCTGAACCTAGAAGAAGCAAAAGAGCTAAGAAAGCTACTTCTTTTGAACCTAATTTCATAACTTACATGATAGAAGGTAAGCCTCAAGCTTTTCAAGAAGTTGTATAATCTCCTGGTGCACCTTATTGGAAGGAAGCTATCAATAGTGAGTTAGAATCCATTTTACAGAACAACATCCTCGGTGTTAGTTGATTTACCTCCTGAAAGTAAACCAATTGGGAGTAAGTGGATTTTTAAGAAAAGCTAAAAGCTGATGGTACAATTAATAACTATAAAGTCTGCTTAGTTGCTAAAGGCTTTCGCCAAAAGGAAGGACTAGATCTCTTCGATACCTATTCTCTAGTGACGAGGACTACATCCATGAGGGTGTTAATTGCAATAGCAACTTTGCAAAATTTGGAAATACACCAAATGGATGTGAAAACTACATTCCTAAATGAAGATTTAGATGAAGAAATTTATATGGAACAACCTGAAGAGTTTATTGTTAAAAGGACATGAAAACAAAGTTTGTAAACTTGTCAAGTCTCTTTATGGGTTGAAACAAGCACCCAAACAATCGAAAATTTTGATCACACTATGTTTATCAAATGGATTTAAGATAAATGAGTGTGATAAATCTGTCTATGTTAAAACCATATATCAAGAGTATGTCATTGTTTGCTTGTATGTGGATGATATATTAATAATGGGTACAAATAGAAGTGTCATTCGTTCCACTAAAAGGATGTTGAAATCCAACTTTGATTTAAAAGACCTTGGTCTTGCTGAGGTTATCCTTGGAATTCGAATAGCAAGAAATTTAAGTGGATACATACTTTCTCAATCTCACTATATAGAGAAAGTGTTGAGAAAATTTGATCATTTTGAGAGTAAGTTGACTGTTACTCTATTTGATCCAAATTGTAAGTTGAAGAAAAACAATGACGAAGGTGTGTCTTCTCTAGAATATTCTAGAGTTATTGGTAGCTAAATGTACATAATGAATTGTACAAGACTTGATATTGCCTATTCAGTGGGAAGGTTAGCAAGATATACAAGCAATCCAGGGCATGATCATTTGAATGCTTTAGTCAGAGTTCCAAGGTAAATGAAGTACACTCTAAACTATGAATTGCATTATACAAGGTATCCACATGTACTGGAAGGATTTAGTGATGCTAATTAGATTTCTGATAGCATAGAGACTAAATTAACTAGCGGGTATATTTTTACTTTAGATGGAGTAGTTATATCATGAAAATCCTCAAAACAGACGTGTACAACACGTTCTACTATGGAATCAGAGTTTACAGCTCTTGATAAAGGAGGAGAGAAGTTGAATGGCTTCAAAGTTTTCTTGAAGATATTTCACTGTGTCCGAAGCCTGTAAATGTGATATGTATTTATTGTGACAATTTAGCAGCTTCTATGAGAGTTAAGAATAATGTCTATAATGACAAGTCACAACGTATTAGACGCAGACATAATTCGATAAGTCAATTATATTGCTCTCTAATGGAATAATTTTCATTGATTATGTGGAATCAAAAGAAAATATTGCAAATCCTTTGATGAAAGGATTGTCAAAAGAGTACATTGCATATACATTGAGGGAAATGAGGCTAAAGCCTATGAAATGAGTTATCTGGTGGTAACCTAACCTAGTTGACTGGAGATCCCAAGATCTAGGTTCAATAGGTAAATTTGACGCACTAATTAAAAACTTATAGTTTCTTCCCATTTTTATGATGTTGTTGAGTGTGTTATCTGTTGATGTTAAGGTCATACTGATATCTTGTTTTATAAGAGGAGTATTGATAGAATACTCTTAATCAATATTATCTATATGAGAGTAGAAGTGGGGTCGCTTCTATGAGAACGTTTCAAATAGCTTATGTGAAGGAGTTAGAAACATAATAGCGTAAGCAATTAGGATCTGAAACACTCTATCTACATCAATTTTAATGATTAAACATCTTGTTTCCAAAATCGAAAAATAGAGGATTGTCACTTACTTGTTGTAGCTCAAAATTGAATCGAATTCCTCCAAGATTTTGATCATGAACACTTCTTGGACCACCACAAGAATCTTCCTCCTTGCTCTCTAGCCTTAGAATGGACCGTAGGATCCAAATTGTGATGAATTTGGAGCAAATTTGTGAAGAAAAGAGAGTTTTTGAAGTGTTTTGAGTGAGTGAAGTTTTTCAGCAAAAATCTCCAAGAAGATCAACCTGTCTTCCAAATTTCTTTCTTCTATTTAAAGAAGAAACCATGCAAATCTAATGTACATGCATCAAGCCACCTAATTTGGTGGTTAACAATTGAACTAGGAGGTGGAAGAAGATGAGGTTAAGAGAAGAACACCTCCTCTTTCATGCATGCAAAAGTGGAGAAATCCAATTTTTGAATTTCTCAAATTTTAAAAATGAATTATTAAATTTCCACTTTTTAATTAATTCTAATAATTAATTTAAATTATAATTAATTAATTAATTAATATTAAATATTAAATAAATATTTTTTCCACTTATCCCGACAATTTTCAATATGATGAATCTCTATTCATCTAATTAATATTTAAATCACATTCAAATATTTTCAACTCTCCAAATTCGTTTAATTCATAATTAAAAGAAACAAACCACAAATTTTACTCCTTAAACGAATTTGAACGTTTTCAAATTCTTGCATCACATTGTTCTAAGATTTAGTCCATGAGCTAACAAAGAGACATAATAGACTTATAGATTATGAGCTCCAACGATTCGAAATTAACTGGTTAAACTCTTTAACCTAGTTAATTAACATTCGTTAACTACCGGGACACTCCACTATTGCCCGGTAGCTGCATTCATCTCACTATATATATATTCTTGTCCATTTGATATAACCATGATTAGTAAGTCGATCCTTCACAAGCTGTTTATAATTACAGCTGGATCAAAATTATCATTTTACCTCTATAATTATATTTCATTCCTTAAGTCTCACCGATCCTTTAATGAACAATTGGTCTGTGGTCCAACCATCAAACCGAGCCCCTCTCGAGCCAATGAGAGGGTGGGGCCCCTTCTTCAAGACCAAGAGTCAACACTTAAAGGAACAACTTCTCTACTAACCTATAATTAGGTAGGAGTGGATTCCATCTCACAAGACTATGTCCCCAACTATCTACCTGGTCTTATCCCTAAAATGAAATGCTTATTGAGTCGGCGAACTCGGGTCACTTTCACCCATGCAGATTAAAGGATAATCTCAAAGAACAGGAGTTCATAGTTAGCTCAGATTAAGATTGAGTTACCTAGGTCATCATGTTGAAATAATTAGTTCTAATAATAAATAGCGTTATGAAGAAAAAATGACTATTTCATGGTCCGGTTTTATGCAAACTCATTACATAGGATGCTCTCACTCTCGTCTCTCTACATGAAACGATATAGAATCACATCGTTTGTATCAAATACAAAATGAATTACATCCATAGTGTCCCCAGGATAAAGATGTGATAAGGTACCCAACCTTATCCCTATATTATAGACTGTTTTGGCTATTACCTAAATTTGATCCATTTTTATGTCTACACATAAAGTCTAAATATTCAAACTATAGCTAAGGGTTCTTAATTTATTGGATTTAATAAAATGCAATTCACATATTCAATATCATCTTTACTGAATAAACATCGATAACAACTTTATTGAGAATATGTTCAAAATTTACAAACCACGAGTTTTAGGACATAAAATCCAACATACGTTCTCTAAAGCTCTCATGAATTCAAGATTTTGTACAGGACCAAAATGGACATAAATGTATAGAACTCAAAGATACAAGATGAGTTGTGTGTGATATCTTTTGTCTCAATTCATCAATGAGAAGAATAATTCCAGAGCTTGGTCTTAGTATTTCTTTGGTAAATTTGATGGATATTCACTAAGGGAGGTTCAAGTTCAGAAGACACCTCTCATGATGCATAGCTTGCCTATTTGCTCTCAACAATTTTTTTTGATTTTTCTCACTTTATTTCATGTGGGGCGTTGTGGATATATATAGTGAAAGAAAGTGAAAGTTTGGTGAATATTTGAAACATAAAAATGGATTTAATTGTATAGATTAAATTCGTTGTTTAGAAGCTTTCAAATTGAATTGAAATTTCAAATTAAAATGATGTTTCATTTACAAATTTAACATGTACGAAAATTAAATTTGTAGTTTCTTCAATTTGAATGAGTTATATTGGATTTTGTCAAGTAATAAATAAATTGAGTTCAACTTGACAAATGTTTCAATTTTTGTATTAATTTGATTTTATTTTATATTTTGGAGAGTTACTAAGTTGTTAGCCTATAAATATTAATTTGCTTTTTCATTTGTGGCATCCCACTTTAAATTGATGAATTCTCTCATTTCTTTATTTTCTTTTGGTCTTGAGTTGAGTTGAGAGCAAGTATCCAAGAATTCTGTCAGATCCGAGTAGTTCGAGGTTGCAGTTTTACTGAAGTTAGTCGTTGTATCCTGCTAAAACGATCATTGTAGCTTGCTTGCATCCGGTGCAAAGCGAATAATTGGCTTCAGGACAGTGCTTATAAAAAACATGCCTCAGCTATCTATTGATGTCTCCACAATATCTTGAGTTTATTAGTGTATTTAGTTCACATATATTGTTTTTCCCCAGCAACTAATAGGTTCGAGAGCTTAATTTCCAGACTTTGCTATAACCACGTCCAAATTGATTGAGAAATATGAATAACAAACCCAACTTGTTAATGATGGGAGATATCGAGCTAGATATTTTTCCATCTCTCGTATCCATGTCTTGTTGAAAAACCACAACATTGCACCATTCAACTTTTATTACCCAACATCCAACTCAACCAAGATTGTGAGCCACCAAAAATTGATTTGAGAGGTCGACAAAGCCTCAGATGTGTGAGTTTTCGACGAAACATGGGTTTGTTGGATCGACCGATTTTTCCACCATTCCAATATGTGTTTTTTTTTCTTTCTATTTTTGCTAGAAAGTGGTGTCGAAGTAGAACGAGTGACGTGAGTTTGGGGTAGGGTTGGCAAAAAACCCGGGGGCCCCAACCCGATCGGGTCGAGGAATCCCCAGTTTGATCGGGAACGAGGGTCAAACCAGGGAGATTCCTCGGGTACCTGTCTGGGGTCAGGGTGGGGATATGGAGGGTATCCCCAACCGCCCCCGTATATATAGAGATCTATATATCTTGCTCTGTCTCGCTCTCCCTCTTGCTCTGTCTCGCTCTACTTATTGATAGTAATTTGGTTTTGCATTTGAACTCGCAATCTTGCCCGCTCTCACAGTCTCACTTGCTCTCCCCGTCTCATTGTCTAGCTCTCATTGTTTCGCTCTCGCTGTCTCGCTCTTGCTTTATCTCGGAGAATAGGTCCCTGTGGGGACCTGTTTCCGCAACAAGGAATCCCCACCCCGCCTACAAATGGACGGGAAACCCCCACCCACCTCGCCCCGCCCCGTTGCCAACCCTAATTTGGGGTATTGGATCTGTGGGTTTTCCTAAAAAAGATGCAATAGAGCGAGAAAGGAGATCGAGTTAGAAATGAGGTCGAGAATGAAAGAGGAAAGAGAGAGAGAGAGGAGATGGAGAGTGACAGAGGAGCTTAGAGAGCAAGAGAAAGATTTCAATCCACATGCAAAATGCTTCGTTTGGATAATTTCACCTTGATAGGATGTAAGTAAAATGGAAGGAAAAAAAAACTTTAGTTTTAAAAGATAGGACATAAAGTTTTTAATTTGAATGACTAAACATATGACCAAACATGTCCAAATAGTATATTACTTGTTGAGAGTATAATTTTTGAAAGTTTAAGGTGAAATTGCATTAAATAGTAGAAAAGACATCTATTTTTCCTTTTCCCTCTTACCGTTTGTTTGACAATATTAATTCAAATATTTTAGGATTATTTTTAAATATAGAAAAATAAACCAAAATGTTTATAAATATAATAAAATTCCACTGCCTCTATCTGTGTCAAGATAGATACATATAGTAATTGATTATGATATCACATAGATATTGGATTTTTTGCTATTATTTGTATATACTTTCATCAATTTTATTATTTAAAATAATTTTCTAATATTTTAATTATTTTATTTCAATGGCTACCCAACTCTTGGGATAATAGTTTTTTTACTAACAAATTTAGATAAAAGCAATGAAATGAAAATATAATTGTATTGCATCATTTTAGATTACACAATACGTAAGAAGACGCCATGAATTGCGTGTGTGAAGAATTATGTGACAAATTACTACAATCATACATAATAATTCCTTTTCAACCCTAATGACAATAATGCTCTCTCAAAGTTTGTATACTGGTTACACCCTTTAATCTTACTCTTAAACTAGATAATTAAAGGAGAATTTAACTAGAGTTAATACACTTAGGGTAATTGTTTTTTTTTTTTTTTTTTTTTT
>QLSR01001475.1:424064-476673 GCA_031780015.1 Citrullus colocynthis
TAATTTTTTTTTTTTTTTTTTTTTTTTTCAATTGAGACGATTTGAAAGGCATAAGCTCCATCTATGATGCTTGAAGCTCATGACAGGTTTAAACTTCTTAGACGTAGGACAACTACATTTTTAATATTTTGCTAAAACTAAACACAATTCTTCATTGACCTATTGTGCCAATTACATTTTAACTTCAATGATTATGTTCTTTCTCTTTGTAACATGTTTTGCTTTTTATTTATTTATTTATTTTGATATCCACGAATTGAACCAAATGATTAATTCATATTAGTTAGACAATTTTATTATTTCTTCATATGACTATTAACCTATTATAAAAATTATAAGAAGTTAAAAAAAAAAAAGAAGTAATAATTAAGTAAGAGCAGACTAAAGAAGAAAAAGAGTAACATTTCCTAAACTTCACTAGGCAAAGTTTGTTAATTTGATTCGGTTGTTTTGAGTGGTGAAGCAGAATAAACAAGTTATAATAGCACAATCCTGGATTTGCTAAGTTCATGTACAGAGAAAATTAAACCACAATCCATCTCTTCATTCATCATCTTCCTCATCCGTCACGAATTTACCAGTTCCAGGATTCACAGCAGCAATGAAGAAGAACACAACGTTCAATAAAACCAGAGGCTCGATCTCATTGATCGGCACTCCCGTCTCGATATTCAACTGCGCCAAAGCTCCCTTTCCTGTAATAATTTCTCCGATCAGCGAGAATGCAAACCCTAGCTGCGCCAATCTTCCCACGAACAGTTCATTCGCCTTCGTGAATCCGAACAACGGACCTTCAACAAAACAGAGACGTCAATCAAGATTCAATTCAACAATGGAGCAGTCGATTGTGCTGTAATTTTACCTCCTTCTTTTAGACCTAGCGCCGATCTGAAGCTCTTTCCGGGAGGGATGACGGCGCGTTCCAATCCGGTGGCCGGTTCTGGATCGTCGATGAATTTTCCTCGGTCTCCTAGGGCTCCGATGGCTCCGAGAAGAGTGAATAAGATGAAGAAGAGAAGAAGAGGCTCCGCCTCGTAAATCGGAATTCCGGTTTCCAAGTTCAGTTGTGCGAGAATTCCCTTTCCGGTGATGGCTTCTCCCAATATAGATGCCTGCAAATTTTACACCGTCACACATATATATAGATTTTCGGTTTATAAATTTTCAAATTTCTTAAATGTTTAATTTTATGTCCAATACATTTACTGATCCTCGAGCATTCCGCTAATATTTGAGTAAATTTACTTTTCAGAAAAATCGAGCCTTTGACATCTACGAGAAACGTCATTTCATTGCCTATTACAATTAAGCTAAGTTGACTTCGATAGTTTTAGTGTGATTATAACTAGTAAAAGTTTTAAATTGTAAATTGTAAATTTATACATTCTCGATGAGTGATTGTAGTAACTATCCACAATATATCTAATAGTTAATCAATACAACTATTAAACAATAATGTTAGTTGTGACATAAAAACATTTGATTTTAATTTTCTATTTTCGAAATTTATACTCTTTTTTCTTTCTCAAATTCCATACTAAATTCACTCTCACATTTCTTATTTCACACACACAAATAAATAAATAGTAAAATTATCAAATAAAAACAAAAATGTGAAAACTATTTATTTTTTAAGACGAAAAATGGATAAAAAAAAAAAAAAAATTAAATTATAGATCTAAACAAATCAACATTACTCCATCGATAGAATGATTTAGTAAGCACGGAATCTATAAAATAAATCATGAGACAGTAAAAATAAAATAAAAAAATCAACAATTTAAAATGAGATATTTGTTTTAAATGAGTTAGAAATATTTTAAAATTGAGTATTTATGACTATGTTATCACTAGACATTTTGGTATATTTAGAAGATAATCATAAACATAGATCCAAAAATGTTCTTAAAAAAAAAAAAAAAGAACTGACAGCAAAGCCGATCATGGCAACACGGCCGACGAAGAGTTCATTCTGCTTAGTGAAACCAATACCACCGGAAGTCCCAAAAATGCCGTCTTCAACCTTCTGCTTCGGCTTCTCAACCTGAAGAAGAAAAATTAAATTCCTGTAGTAAGAAGAAAAATGAATTGAAAAAATGAATGAATTACCTTCTTGGGCGGCGCTTTGGTTCTAGATTTAAAGATAGCAAGAGTGGTGAAACCAGGCGCCGGCAAAGAAAGAGAGTTGGAAGGCAGAGGATTAAAAAAGAAGCGAGTAAATTGGGCGTTAGGTCTAAGGCTTAATTCTGTGTTGACAACCAGGCCATGGCGGAGGCACACACCAGAAGTGAGTAGCATGGTTTGAGCCGCCATGGAAATGGAAACAAAAAGGTTAAGCAAGCCGGAAGAGACTAATTTGGATGGGATTTTAAGAAGATGAAGAAGAAAGGGATTTTAAGTGTATGGTGGAAGTGAAGGGAAGGGGATTTTTGGGGATTTTTGGTGGGATAGACTGACACGTCCTCCTTTAATTTATGTGATGCTTAATTGTTTTCATTGCTTTTCTTTTGGACTACACTCCTCTGTTTTGTCCTAAACCCTAACCAACTGGTTCATTTATGCTATGCCCATTGCCATTTCATTTTTCTTTTTCCCAATTTTTACTCCATTTTACAATTCTCCTTACCACAGTACCCACTATTTTTCATACTAAATCCAAATCCACTTGTTGTGTGTCATGTGAGTGTATCTTCTAAGTCCAAAGAAGAGGCTAAGTACTTCCGTTATAGGGAAGGGATCGAACCTCTCACCTTTAAGATGGATGATCATGTCAATTACCGCTAAGCCATAGTAGATTAGGACCAAGTATTGAATAAAAGTAATGAATATATGTATTCTATAATCTCCCTTCTGACTAAGGAAATAACCAAGCATTTTGATATTTAATATCAAACATGTAATACATACATATATACTATATAAAAAAAAAGGCTTGAAATCACACACATTGATTTCAAATAAAACTACAAGTCTAAAAATCATTCTAATATATAAAACATACTCGTATGCAAGAGCAGATTTAGGTTAACCCCTCTAAATCTATCCCAACATAAGAGCATGTCTAAATAATTAGAATAGCGCAATAATCTATTTTAATAAATTTAGTATAGTCTTAACGCTCAAAATATCATTTGTATCTGGCTAACATAGGTATAATTCAATCAGTTAAGACATTATCCTTTCAACTAAAATATTTCAAACAATCTTCACTTTTCATATTTTTTAAAAAAGTAAATAATAATAGTTGAAGTTCAACCCTAACAAAATTTAATTTTGTGTTTGAATTTGACGTAAAGTTAACTGTTCATTTTACCCTATTATGATTTTTAAATTTATAAATTATATATTTAAGCATTGAGACTTCCAATCTTTAATATTAGTTTGTTACGTGAACAAAACTCATTCTAACTAATTTATATAGCTCAAATTGCAATTTAACTAGTTTACATATTTAAAGATACAATATTCATTTGTTAAAATAACATAATTATTAAGATTAACCCATCATGTTTTAGAGTAATTTTAAAATTGTAAAAATCACTTTAAAACATATATTTAAGGCTCGTTTGGATTGACTTTGAAAAAAAAAATGTTTTTAGAAAAACTCATTTTTATATAAGATCTTTTGATAAAAACTCTCTATAACACATTAAATTTTTTTTTTTTTTTTTGAGTGGTTGTGGAACACTCCAATTTTTCCTAAAATGACTTATTTCTTAAATTAAACATTTAAAAATGTATTTTATACACACTCTATTGTTAAAAATATTTACAAATAATAGAAAAATATTACAGTGTATCGCGATACACTGTGATAAGTCGCGATAGACCACTCTCTGTGTCTATCATGACACAGATAAACACAGATAGTAGTCTATCACTGTCTTGTTGCGGATAGATAGTAAAAATTTGCTATATTTGTAAATATTTTTGTCCATTTTTCTATATTTGAAAAAAGCTCTTTAATATTAGATTTTACACTTTTAAACGCAATTTCCATATTATGAAAATTAGTTTTAAATGATTTACATTTTTCATAGTAATTTTTGAGAATGATAAAATAATTTTAATCATTAGAATCGCTTCCAAACATACTTTTAAAAAACGACATTTTAAATTTTATGAACAAAGATAAAATAATAATTTATACCAAAATTTTAGGGAAGGATGAAATATCACTTTCTTATGTTCTAGAAAAAAAAAAAAAAACACAATACAAAAGGAAAAAAGAAAACAAATAATTATAATCAAATTCATTTGAAGATAGTGTTCATAAAGAGTTGTCATTTTTGTGTGGATGTTTCTAGAAGATCCCAATAACAATGATTCCGGAGATTCGTATAAAGGAATTGTACCAAAAGGGAGCAGATCAGCGTGTGCTGTCTGTTGTCAGTGAAGTAGACAGGGACTGGGCCAGAACTCAGTCCATATATTCAATGGGCCTTTTGGGGCACCAAAAGCCCAACAAGACAGCATCTTAGCGGCCCATTACAAAATAGCTTTATTCTAAGAGATTTCTGGCTAAGGCTTGAATGATAGCTCATATTACACTATTATCTTCTATATTCCATTTATTTAAGAAATAATTTGATGGACTATAAATTTTCTAATATTAGTGTCTTTTTATAATTAAGTCCTCGTCCATGATTTTTATAAAACATAAAGAAATATCACATAGGGATTTGTGTATGTCTGGAAAATTTGTTAGAATCCCTGTTCTTTCTCCTTTTTTTTTTTTTTCTAAATCCCAAAATCATTTCTTCTTCCTCACTTTCGTTTTTCTTCTTCTCGCCAATGCTTGCCGTCGCTCGTGTCTCTGACGGTCAAAGATCCTTTTCCACCGCACGCAACTATTGACCAGAGTTTATTATGGATCTCCGTTCGAGCTTCGTTGTGGATCTTCGTTCCAACTCGTGCCAGCCTTCATCAACAGTTCCATCAAGTGTTCATCTCTGGTTCCAGATCGCCACCACTGTGTGAAGAGTTGACTGTTGATCGTTTGTTCCAACACTATCAACTGTCGAGCTCCATCAACCTTCATCAACAGTTTCCCTCGTAGTATATAATCCAAAAAATTTCACGTATGTGTATTTGTACATTTTTCTTTCAATTTCAAAATATATATGGGTTTATTGCGGATGTAGTATCATATAAACTGTTGTTTAAATATAGTTGTTTTGTGATATTTGACTTTATATATATACAACCTAGGTGTGGCATTTTCCACTTTTTCCTTCAAAAATTCCAAACTTATAGTTTTAAACCCAAAATCTCAAATTTTCGATATGGTTCCTAGAAATATATAAGTTTATTTCAAATAATCTATATATATATATATATATATATATGTGCGTGTGTGTGTGGATATATATATATATCTAGATTTACTTCAAATAATTCATATATATATATATGGTTGATCTGGTCAACGGAGTTGAGGTTACAATGGATGGACGATGGGTTTAGGTGTATTTATACATTTTCTTTTCAATTTTAATTCCAATTTCAAATATATATGAATTTATTGTGTATCATGTGCCTCTATTGTTTAAATGTAGTTAGTATGTGATATTCAACTGTATATTATATATTCATATGCTTTTCATCTACAATCTATACCAAATATACTGTAGAATATTTGTATTGTAAGAGAAAATAAGATTACTAAAGCATTTCAGAGCACTAGTTTAAGAACTTGAACTTTATGAAATTGGTTTGTTTTTAAAAATAATTTGATAATCCATCTATCTTAGTTTATCATATAATTTGTAGTCTATAATATGAGGTACATACTTAGAAAATAACAAAACATACATGTGTGCTTAAGACAAAGATTGTGGAACATATAACTCAAGAGAAACGATAGTATAATTAAAATTTAGAGTATATATTACATAAGAACATTAAATCTATACTTCTTCTAAATATATTTGGAATAACCATACATATATTTGAAATATACTGTTGTAGATATTTGAAATAAGTCTTGTATGCATACATAAAAGCACATAAGCAAAAAAATTCTAGAATTCTCCAAAAACGACTTTCTATTTCATTACACCCAAATTCTTGCGTTGTACTGCCACCTAAAATATTTCTTACGTGAAAATGAATTAAAAATCATATGAATTACAAATGGAAAAAAACTCAACTAATTAATATTTTATAATAAATACATATTCTCTTTCCAACACATTAATTAATATAAAATCCATCAAATTTTCTATCAATTATTAAGAATGGTTCATTTTCAATAAATGCTGTGGTAGTCAACGTAAAAAGGATAAAATCATTCATAATTATCTCTAAAAGCTTTTATTGAAATTTTTTAAATTCAAGGACAGTTATGAAATATAGAGCCCAAAGAGGATTTTTCACACATAAAAATCTCTTATTTTAATTTCACCCTAAAATTTATGAGTGTTCAAAAAAAGTTTGATGACTCAAAACATTCAATCAACCTAAACCCAATTGAGTTCAAATAGATGCAAATATTATGGGTTAAGTTAGTTTATAAGTTCAACTAAAATAACTCAAACCAATTCGACGCAACCTGAATTTATTATTAAGTAAGAAAAATATGAGTTTTTTTCTTCTATGATACAATTATATATACATATATTTAATTTTACTTTTATTTAAATAATTTTTTAGCACTTTACAAAGAAAATTTTCATAATATAAATTGAAAGTGAGTTTTTAATCTTAATTTAATAAATGAAAATAATTAAATAAAATTTTTACATATTAATATTTTGATTATTTTAGAACAAAAATCAAATAAATAGCCAAAGTAACCGAACCAACTCAACCCAAATGTTTTATGGTTGGTTGGGTTGAGTTTATTATTTAATAAGGGTTATTTGGGTTGAATAAACAAACAATTGAGTTGGGTAAAAAAATTGCTTCAACCAAACTCGACCCAACAACACCCTACTAAACTTGATATGTTTTTTTCCCAAGAAAAATATTGGCGCCTAAATTTTGGGTCTTAGTTTTTATTTGATCCTTAAATTTTAAAATAAGCATTTAAATCCTTATGTTTTAATCATGGTTTCAATTTACTCTCTAAGTAGCGGTTTGGTTTGAGGATTTTTTGCATGAGAATCGATACAAACATCCAAAATCCATATTTGTTTCATAGTTTTCAACATTTTGCCGGGAATAAGAAATTTAGAGACATCCTCTTTTCCACAGACAATGGTTTTCTTTTCACTTCCAAAACTGTGGGCTTTCTAATTTTCCTCTCTTGTTCCGTTTTTTGTTCTATATATAATTTTATTTTAAATATAGTTAATTAATTAATGTTAATGTAACAAATTAATATAAATATTTATTTTAATAAATAAATAATAATCTATTAAAATATTTACTTAATTTATTAATATAACAAAAGTTTATTAAGTGAATACGATTACTTTTTTACATGAATTATTAATTAATTAGCTAATAATGTCTTAAATATATTTAATTAGTAAACTAGATTAGTTAAACTTAGTTAGTACAAAAAATTATTTTTCAATAATAATAATTGATTATTTATTGTCTTTTTAATCAAATAATTATTTATTGAAATTTATTTTATTTTGATTATTCATTATGAATATATGATCTTTACTGATCATCTTAATTGATTAATTATTTATTGTGATTATTCATTAAATAACATACCATATTTATACAAAAAAAAAAAGATATTAGTGTTTTTTTTTTTTATTATCACGTCATCTTTTTATTTCATTTTTTCCCTTTTTATATAGTATATTACTTATTAAAATATTTTTTCTTTTATTATTTAATTCAAATTAAAATTACTAATGTTGAAATTAATTAATTAAAAATGATTTAAGTGTTATATTATAATTAATATCACATTCATTAAATATATTAATCAGTTAATTTTAATGATAAATTACTCAATTTTCAAATATTTATTATTAAACTTATTATTGATTCGTCATTAACTCATCTGTATAAATAGAGTTGTTAAAATGAGTCGAACTGTTTACAAATATAAAAAAAAATTCATTGTCTATCATGGTCTATCACTGTAGACAATAAAATTTTTCTATATTTGTAGATAGTGTGATTTTTTTTTTTTATTTATAATAATTTCCCTTATAAATATATCGAAATATATTTATTGTTTAATTAATTAATTAATTAATCTATTAAATTTATATAAATTGTTACGCTTTATTTCATAAATTAAGTACAAACATAATTTGTGTTCATAAAATTGTGATAGCATTTCCCACACACAACCAGACACAGTCATCTTTGACTATACATCTTTTATTCTTTTGTAAAACCTCAAACTAAACAACTTTTAATGGATATTTAGGCCCAAACTTCAAGTAGATAGAGTGGGATATTATACCACACTTTATATTTGAGGTTCCAATTATAATAGTTGGTGTTTCCAACTATTATAACCTACAATCATGTACAATATTATTATTTCAAATTTTTTCTTATTTGTTACAATGTTTACTATTTTTTACCTGCATTAAAACCGTTAGTACCCGAACGCAGACTATTATAACTTATAAACTATGATATCTCACAAACTATAATAATCAACTTTGCACCCTAAGCACCTCATAAGTTAAAAAATGTTACAATTTCACCATTGAGTTTTGATTCAATTTCATCCCTAAGTTTCAAAATATACACTTCTAACATTAGTTTTCACAAAATACTCACTTTCCTTTTTTTTTTTTCCTTAATGTTAATTTCAATTAATTGATTTTAAAAAATAAAACTAACTGAAAGTATTTAATGAAAAATTGAGGTTAAAGTGTAAATTTTGAAACATAGAGATGAAATTGAAACGAAACTCATATCTAAGGTAAAATTGTAACATTGACTAAAATTGAGACCAAACTCAAAATTTAAAAACTAAATGGGTAACATTTGGAAACCCAATAACCAAATGAAAACTAAACTCTACCCTAAGGTTTTTTTATTATTTATTTTTTTATTTAATTACAAATTAAGTCTCTCTATTTTGAGGTCTGTATCTATTTAATTCTTAAACTTTAAAAGTATTTTACATATCTCCAAAATTTTAATTTTAATAGTAAGGTCCTTGAACTTTAAAAAGTTGTTTAACAATGTTAAAATGGATATCTTGACTATGTAAATATAAGGTTTGTGTAGCTGTAAAAAATAGGAAAAATAATGGAAAATAATTTTAACCTAATTTGGTACCATGTAAGATGTTCCTTACCTTTCCATTAGAATTGATTCCTTATATATATCCAAGGTATAAACAATATTTAAGTAAAATAAGGAACTGCCTAACCAATTACAAGTACACAAACCCTATATTTACATAGTCAAATATAACTATTCTAACAAATAAGTCCGACACCTTCTAATTTTATGCCTAATATATCCATGTATTTTCAATTTTCTATTTAATAAGTCTTCGATGTATTCGATCTTTTTTAAAATCTAAAGATATACCAAATTGAATGTTTAGGATTCTATTAGACACAAAATTCAAAATTATATCTAATAGATTAAAAAAAATCGAATACGTTATAGACCCATTAGACATAAAATTGAAAGTTTAAAAATGTGTACATTTTTTAAGGTAAAGAACATGGTAAACAAAAATTTGAAATTCAAAAAATATATTAGAAACGTGTAATTTTATAGAAGTCTCAAAATTTGGCTTAATTTGTAATTTTAGAAAAAGAATATTATTATTATTATTATTATTATTTAGTATGGGAAGAGATAGGAAAGAAATGTTATAGACTATTGGTCCTTGACTTTATAGCAACATCAATGATTTGGATGTAAATGAAAAGGGTTGAAGCAACTTTCAATAATTGGTATGAAAGGACCTTATGGCTCCACCCTCCCATATTGCCTTCATGTAGTGAATCTTCTCTTCTCTCTTGCTCCCCTATTCCTAGTTCTTTTTTTTGTTTATTTATTATTATTATTTTTTAATTTCTTGGAGAATAAATATCTTGCAAGGAATTATTGAATCTAGAAAAAGAGATAATAATTCAATGGATACATATTAAGAAGAAAGGTCCCCTTAACTATGATCTAGAGAAAAAAAAAAATATATAACATGTTACTTTGATAAATTTTATTTGAAAAACTAAATTAAGTCAAATTTACATTTACACCAATTTCTGGAGGAAGCGGGGAAGATTTTCTTACCGTCCCTCCCCCACGTATATAAATTTGAGGTTTATTGAAAGTCTATAACTAAAATCGGACATGGAATCGAGTAAGTCCCAAGTAAAATTAAAATGGTATTTTAACAACAAAAGGTTTTAAAAACCTAATATGTTATAGTGCTCTTTTAAGTCATTTTCTATATCTTACTTATTTTTTTTTTTTTTTTTTTTTATTTTTTTTTTTTTTTTTTTTTATTTTTTTTTTTTTTTTTTTTTATTTTTTTTTTTTTTTTTTTGGTTAAAAAACACTTTTGGTCTCTATTTCATGAAAGTAACAATTTACGATTTATATACCTAAACTTTCAATTTTGTAACAATTTAGTCATTGAACTTTAGTCCTTGTACTTCCAATTTGTAATAATTTAGTCCTTAACTAAAAGATTTTATCAAAGTTTAGATATCAATTTTTTATTATTTTATGTTATAGACTTTGTATTTTATAAAAATATTGAGTCTCTAATTAGTTTATCGGTTCATTTAGGCAAGAAATCTCATTAAATATCTTAATACTAATTTGCACAATAAGGAGTAAATTGTTACAAAATTTAAAGTTTAAGAACAAAATTGTTACCTAATGAAAAATTTAGGAACTAAATTATTATTTTTATGAAAATTTAGGGAGTAAGTGTGGATTAAACCCAACAAAATGGGGGGAAAATAATAATATAAGAAAAACCCAATTGAATTTTAATTGGGTGCCTTGGTATGTCCACTATTGAAGCAATATAGGAATGTGAACCCCTGCCTGTATAAATAGACCCAAAACCATTCCTTTTAATTTTTAAATTTACTTTTCTACCTAAATTTGGTTATTATTTTATTCCCATAGAATCCACATTTCAGAAAATAACTTGATCTCAAAGCAAACTGTATCCATAATCTCACTTGCACTTTTATTTTTCTCAACCACAACACATGGTTTTTCTTTTCTCCTTAAAACAAAAAAAGAAAGAGAGAACAAGAACAAAAGAAAGAGGAGCTAAGAGAGAGAGAGAGCTTAAATGGTAACTAAATAAGAGAAAAATGCATATTAAGAAACCAAATTGAAAATTGGAATTGAGTGTTACACTACTAAATTAGTCCAAAAAAATTGTTTGTCTTCATAATGATAAAATGGACGTTAGGATACTTTGATTTGATTAGAAAAAAATGTTACATATCTTTGAATTTTTAAAAGTTTTAATAATACCTTTCAACTTTAAAAAATAAAAAGTTGATACTTTGTTAGTTTTAGATTATAGCCGTTCGTATTTTCTTTAAAAAGATACACATGAATTTTCAAAAGTTTTATTAATACCATTAAGTTAAAAAAAAAAAAAAAAAAAAAAAAGAAGTTAAAACATGCTATTACGGTTAGTATATGGATGGAACTGTTAGTACCTCCTTTTTAAAATATCACAAAACTTTCCAGAGTTGCATTAGTGCCCTTAAAAAACGTCTTTGTCTTTTAGTATAGACAAAAGTCATTTATCTACACACTATGGCCTCCCTCTTCCAAGTATCCATGTGCAATTAAAAATGACTGTATATTATGAGTTGTTTTCAAATTGATTATTTTCCAACTCAAGATAACTTTTTTAAAAAATTGACTATTGTTGTGTTAAAATTTCTTATATGAGTAATTTTTGGGTTCACCCATTCAATCACAAATGAGAAAAATATATAAAAAAATATTTTTTAAAATAAAAAAGAATTTGCCACATGACAATTTATGATATTTGAACACTGAGTGTGATACAAAAAGATGAGTGCAGTTTGGAATGTATTCAATTATTTTTCTTCTTATATTTATATTTGAACATGTGTTCAGAAATGAGAGAGACGATCCTCCTGTTTCTTTAAGATTGTGATATAGTTTTAGAGATCGAGGAATGAAATAATGAGTTCAAGAAGGTATTGAAATAAATGAGGGAAAAAAAATTATAAGAAATAGGAAAGTCAAGTGATAGAAGAGAAAATGTAAGTGAAAGGTGAATTATAAGGCGTAGATAACCATTTTTATTCAAAAATGGGAGTTTTTAAAATGTTTTAAAGACAAAAATATTAATAAAACTTTCAAAATTTAGAGGCATTTATAACACAAAATTTTGACCTAAAATTTCATGGTTAAAAATTTGTTAACCTTTATGTTCCTTTAAATTTGTAGAAATAATTTGAAACTTTTGAAAGTGGAAGAATATTTTAGAAATAAAGATATAAAAGATGATGTTTTTGTATGAGTTTAGCCAAAATATTGGAAGGGTGAGATAGGGCTAATCAGTTGTGGATAAGTTAGTTGGAGAGAAACTATTGGGCCACGCGGATGGTGACAGACTGGTATCATTTTTATTTATTTATTTTTATTTTTATTTTATTTTTAATATTACCTTTTACAAATAATGAAGTTTCAAAATAGTAATAAATCCACCCTACTTTTATTTAATATTAAATTGAGTTCAGAAAAATCCTAATAAATAATCAGCTATTACACAAGTACTTTTGATTTGGAACAGAATCTGTTTCTGGAGATGATGTATCAACAGGCTATTTACCTGAAATTTATCATTTTAAAGGATTATTTTAAGGTAAATATGTAATTTACTTTTTTTTTCACTTGGTAAATATGTTAGATTTTCATGTAAATATATCTTAAATATGTTTAGTTTGGTCTTTACAAACATTAATAGAAAGTGAATAACTAAATAAATAAACTTATTTAAGTTATTTCATGACCTTCTCATCTGCATCAATTTTTATTTTAGACAATATACAAAATGAGGAATTAAATCTCTAATTTCGAAATTAATAATATAAGCTTCAATTAAATTAGACTGATTTGAGTCATTTAGAGGGAGAGAGAGGTTGATATAGAACTTTGGGTTCCTTAATTTTGGCTTCTGACTTCTAATATTTTAGATGAATTTAAATTATAGATTCAATATATTATTAAAGGAAGATTTTGGATACCTTAAAAGGACATTCTAAAGTATTAAAATATCATTTCATCGGACACAATTAACAAAATGTAATGTGTCCACGTCAGTTTTCTTTTTCCTTACAGCTGGAATTTAAAAAGTTCTACACCGTAATTTTAAAATATTGAAAAATTATATAGTTTGTTATTAAAAAATAACAATACTTTTCCTATAAACAAAAGAAAAGTTCATCTGTCCCGAAAAATTGCACGAAAAGATCCAAAAACTAAAAATTTATTTATGGATGACTTACTCCAAAAAACTTGACCATGTGAAATACTGATTTTACCTCCCAAAATTAAAACAGCCTAAATGTGCTTTTTCATTTTTTCTTTAAAAGTCACCGCCCACCCATTGGAAAACTTTTACGATGTTTGAACGATCGCTTTCTCTCTCAACCTTTCCGCTTTCTCTCTGAACCTTTCGTTTTCTCTCTCAACCTTTCTGCTTTCTCTCTGAACTTTTAGCTTTCTCTCTCAACCTTTCCGCTTTCTCTCTGAACCTTTCGCTTTCTCTTCAGCAATTGCTTGAGCTATGCTGAACTTCGGTGAAACGATCGCCCAGTTTAGGTTATAAGACTAAGCGATTGTTTAGATTACTACGAGATCGCATAGATTACTAAGCAATCGCTTATTTCAATAAGCGATCGTAGAGTATGGACTAAGCGATCGCTTAGTATTCTAAGCTACTAAGCGATCTCGTAGTAATATAAACAATTGCTTAGTTGTCTAAACGATCGTTTAGTATTTAATAAGCGATTGTTTAATGTTTAATAAGCGATCGTTTAGGAGATTTAATCTATTAAACTGATGTTCTACTGCATTTCCTTGTTGTAAGTTGATAATGGCCGTATCTGAGGATAAGTACTTCCCTGCCATCATCTCCTGCATGGTCCACAAAACCAGCTCTCTGATCAAGAGTAAGCTGACAACGGATCAGATGGAAATATTTAGGAAGACCTCACTTGGTCCACTGCGGATGTGGACATGGTATATAATAGACAGCTATTCCACCACTTCTTGCTACGAGAGGTGAGGGAGGAAGACATTTACCTTTTTGGATTGGTGGAATAGTTGTCCATTGAACACCAGGTCCAAAAGGTGTTATAATTTTAAAGAAAAAAAATGAAAAAGTGCGTTTGGGCTGTTTTAATTTCGGGGGATAAAATCAGTATTTCATGTGACCAAAAGGTCACTGATGGTCAAGTTTTTTGGAGTTGGTCATCCATAGATAAGTTTTTAGTTTTTGAATCATTTTGTGCAATTTTCCATCTATCCCTAGTCACACACTAAAAAATATTTAAATATATTTTTTAAAAGGTAAAAGAAAATAAATTATGATTAAATTGAGTGAGATAACAATATATATATATATTATAACGTAACTCATCAAAATATTTTTCTTTACCAAATTTGTTGGTCTATCTATCATCCACCTGATTCATTTTTCTTGTTTTTAGAAATTTTTTAAGATGATAAAATTGTTGAAAATATTTACACATAGTAGTAAAATATCTGTGATAGATTGCAATATACCTATTTGTGTTTATCATGGCATAGATAGTCATATATACAAGTCTATAACAGATAAATAGTAAAATTTTACCATATTTATAAATATTTTAATTTATTTTTTTATTTTTAAAATAGTTTTAAATTTTACAAAATTGATAAATAAATAGGATTAAAAATTGATAATGCAAGCTTAGTGACAGCAGTTTATACATTTTAAAACTTATGTCTCCTAATTATGCAATGAATTCAATGGATCGAATTAAGCGGTGATATTTTACAAATTCTTTTTTTTTTCTTTTTATGGCAATTTAATATTTAAACGCCCGAGACACCTATTTTACTTACTAATATCCATATATTTAACACGAGCCTAGCCCAATCGATATAGTGTTTGTATTATTAAATCTTAAAATCAATAGTTTAATTTCTCCATTCCATGCATTGTCAAGGGAAAAAAACTATTATTTACATCTTTGGAGTTTATTCTCCCAATTAATTTTCAGTTTTATATGATTTTTTCAATTGTGAGGTACATAATCGAACCTCTAACTGCATAGTGCAAACTTTAAGCCAATTGAACTATAAGATAATAGGTACGAGAGAAACATAATTAATTAAGTATTAGAGAAATATCAACCATACCTCTAAATTTAATGAGTCACATCAATTGGGGGTACCAATTAAAATCTTAAACTTTCATAATTAAATAAGCTTAGTAGACCATTTCTATATTTGTTTTACATTGTGTGGGGATGAAGAATTGAACTTCCAGTCTCGTGGTTGATTGTACAAGCTTTATTCTACTTTTTTTAGAAAAAAAAAAAAACTTTTAGATAAAGTGAGTTATGCTTATTTTGACTTTCCATCTATTGTTGATTCGGTAATTTCATTTAAAACCATCTCAAAATTACTTAAATAACAATATTATTTTCTCTAAAAAAAATAACAATAACATTTCACCCAAAAAAAAAAAACACTAATGAAATGGTAACATTAAGTTAGCAACTAAAAACACATAAAAAATTACAGTGTCCCAATCTACCATTTTAAAAGTAACCATAAAAAAATTATAACATTAAGTTAGCGACAAAAAAGAGTCTTATTCTTAAAATGAATATAATTCAATTAGCATAAGCTAATATTATTGGCTCGAAGTTAGATGTTCGATTCTAATATAACTGAACAATAGGTTTCACAAGTAATTCATTCGTTACATTGAAAAAGAAAAAAAATTCAAATCAAATTAATGGTAAAAAAAATAAGGTGAGTTCTATTCTTAAAATTAAAATAATGCAATTATGATGTACATGAATGAGGCTAGCGAAATGAAAAAAAAAAAGCACGCGAGATGATAATTAATTGTTCAAATCTCAATTCTATAAAAAGAAAAGTAATATTTATGAGAAATAAGTAATAATAGGCAATTATTCAACCTATACTATTACTTCAATGCAGCAATAAATTCAAATTTCGCATTAAAGTAAAAAAAAAAAAAAAAGAAAGAAAGATTCTGTTATTATTTCTTTATTTAATCAATTATTGAAATTAATTTCAAATTTTGAATTAACCAAATTGAGTTGGTTTGGGTATTTAAAATTTGAATTGGATTTAGCTGTCTAATTAATTGGAGTGGTTGATTTACGGGTAACTATGAGCTGAAATTTCGCTTTCAACGGCCAATGTTTTACACCCTCCTTCTGCCCGCTCTTCCATAATAATTATTACATGCTTTTCTTTTTAATTAATCATTTTTAATGGAGTTTCCAATAAGATTCTTTTCAAATACTATATATATAAATAATAAAAAAAACAAAATATTTATAAACATTGTAAAATCTTATTGTCTATCCGTTATAAATTGCTGATAGATTACTACTTGTGTAATAATAGATATAGATAGTAGTCTATCAAAGATAAACTATGATATTCTGTTATTATTTATAAAAATTTTCAATAATTTTTTTCATTTAAAATAATTTTCTTTCAAATCATCCAAATTCGAATAACGAAAATAACCTTGAAAAACTCAAATTTCTCTTATATAATATGAGAAGTGTAATTATTTTTAACAAATATATATATAAAGTATGTATTATCATGTTAGAGTGTTCGATTCTCCGTAAAATCTTGGAGATGTGTTGTTCTCTTTTGTATGTATGAAATTAAGATATTGATAATGTTTGTTTATTTGTTCTTTTAAATATACTTTTATGGATCATAGGTTTAGTTTTGAACTTTGAGATTGCAACTTGATTTTTATTTAATTTTTTGAAGTTTGTAAAATGACAGTATAGTTTTCTTAATATAATTCAAGTGAGTCTCTTCCATAACTAAGTAGGACTTTGAAGAGTCAAAGAAAAATAATTTACTTTTGTGCTATACTATTTTTTAAAAAAGATTTGAACGTGTAAGGGTAGAGATTAAAATGTTGGATTTTGAAATAATAATCGATGTCTTATCTATTGAAAATTTTATATAAAATTCATTCTTAATTTAAAATTTAAATCGACGATTATACTTTGTTTGATATACAGTAAAAAAAAAGTAATAATTTGAAACTTGGAAATGCATTGGACAAAGACATTGAAAAAATTGTTTATGAAGTTGTCACAATGTTCTTGCCTCATAACATCCATTTGATAAATTTATATGCTCACTAATAACAAGTAGAAATGTATTAGAAGTATTTTTTATCATTTCTTTTATATACATAGAACTATATAAAATACGATACCGTCATGTTATTTTTTAGGAGGTGTTTAGCTTACCAACATAAGTTGGATTGAGATAATAAAAATTACCAACTCAATGTTCGGCCTACCAACTCACCTCCAATAACTCTCCCTCTCTCCAATGTTTTCAATACCTCCAACGTCGCCCATCGCCAGGGACTATTGCTGCCACACTCCGACGACCAACTCTGGGCTCCAACAATCACCTCTGATGAAAACTTCAGCGGACCATGTTCGATGATCAACTCCAGTTACAACCACTTCTGACAACCAGCACCAATATTCACCTCAGACAAACAACTCCGCTGAAGACCACCTCCAACGATCAACTTTGGCGACAACCACTTCTATTGGCCAACTCTAGTGATCAACTCAAGCAGCCAACTCCAACCACCAAAATTGTCGTTTATGTCCAATGACTAACTCTAAAGACTAACTTGACCGGTCATATACTAAAGAAAAAAGACGATTGATGAAAGTGTTTTTAAATACAAATTTGAAATTATGAGTTTATATTGTTTAATAGTTGTCTTTTATAGTAATTTGATATCGAGGGATTATTAGAGAGGATGATCGGGTTTGTGAACATGTAAATAGACCCTTGATGGTAACCCTATCTTTTGTGCATGTTCAACTCATTCATTCCACAACCGTTGTAGGATTGTTGATTATATAAATAATAACATTTTGTTTATATTAAATTCAATAGTTATGTGTAGAAAATTATAAAATATATTTTTATTTATTGAGTTCACATCTCAAATAAGGGTTAAAAATTTGGAAAAGTATGTGTAATTAGAATGGTGAAACAAAATGTTAAGCAACAAAAATAAATAAATAAATAAAACAAAATAAAAAACAATAACAAAAAGAAACCATAAAAAATGCATGGTTTTTTAGGTCAAAAAAATTGTACAATATATCCATAACTAACGCAACTAAACTCCACATTCCAAACATTGACTTCTTAAACCAACTCAAAGCAAATATGCACCTCAAACATATACAATTATTACCAACATAGCTTAACTTTATACTCCAAACACAAATAACTATTACTTATTATCAACTCAATTTAACCCTACTCCACGTACCAAACAAACCCTTAACAAGATTGCAGACTTGAGTACAAAAGCATGAGAAGTTTGATTGAGAATTAGTATGAATCAACAATTTTTTATTTGTTTTTTTTTTTTTTTTTAAATTTCAAATTTTTAGCTCAAATAATATGTGAAGCAAAGATTTGAATTATAAACGTCTTTCAGTTATGAAAATTAAGTTTATAAACATTACATTCGCCATAAATTTATTTGTCTCGTTATCTAATCTTTAACAATGTTTTCAATCCAAACCAAGTTTAGTAAGCTAATTTTTTTAAAACCTATTTTTGTTTTGAAATTCAATTTGAATTTAAATGTTTATATAAAACGGTAAAAATCATGGTAAATAAACGAGAAAAAAACAAGCATACATTCCAAAGAATATACATTTAAAGTAAAATTGTCATCAAACATCGTCTATAGTAACCTGATTTATATCGACCAAAACAAACACATCACATGAAATTTTGGCTAAATATAGTTAATATACATATCACATGAAGGTCTTCTTTGGCCTGATCTACCCCATAGTTGTTGGACTAAAAGAAAAATAGTGTAAAGAAAAAAAAAAAAAAAGATTAACAGAAATATGGACCATGTTGGATGTGGGATTTTTTCATTTGCAAATCTTACAATTTCCTTTTTGAATGAAAACCACTTTTTGCATGTAAGGGATAGTTTAGGCATTAATGATAATAACAACTAAATAATATCATTTCATGAAAATGGCAAATTTAAATTATACAATTATCTCATCATCAATATAATCTATTTTTTAAATCACTCCCTCTTAATCAACAACACAAAATTTCAAAAGAAAGAACAAAAATTGGCTTACTCAACCATAAATTATCTACTTCATCCACCCTCAAATCCAACACCCAAACTCATTAATTAAAATAGACATCAAAAAAAAAAAAAAAAATTAAACACTTGTTCGGTGGGTAATTCAAATTCTGTTTTGTGTTTTTAGACTCACTGATTCAACAAATTCTTATTTGGTAGACAATCTAAATCTTGTTTTTTAAAACTATTTTCAAATAATGTGATCCAAATAAGAAATAACATTTTCATGTTTTAATTTTATCCAATTTTGAATTTTAAATTTTAAAATACACAATTATATTAAATAAAGAAAAAAAAAGTTTAAGAACATATCGTGTTATAAACTTAATTCATTTAAAAAAAATTATATAATGTTACAAAATAATAATTATACAAATTACTTAAAACATGTTCATAAATAAATTAATGATAGTTTATAATCAATCTAATATTTAGTGATGAACTACAATTAGTTTTATGATTTATATATACATATCAAACACATCTAAAATAATTTGTTCAAATTGAAATCCAATTTGATAAATCTATTATCAAACACATATAAAAAATAACTCTATTTTCATTCAATTTCTCGTTTTCAAATTTATGTTTTCAAATTCTCTACCGATTCATCTACTTTAGTTTATAATGGCTTAGGCTAGAGTCTTTCGGAAGTTAATCAATTTAGTTTCATAAACTCTAACATATACCAATTTAATCATGTATTTTAAAATTTATAACAATATAGTCTATTTCGTAAAAATTAATGTTAATATTCACTTTTTTTTTTCATAATATTTAAGCTACATAATCCAAATCATTAAATAATAAAAATCAATGATTTTTTGTAAGGATAGAAATGAAATTGTTAGAAGTTTGAAAATAGATAGGGGAAATAATTTTAATTAAAAATATAAAATTGAGTTTAGACATATGACTAAAAGTAATTAGAACCATGTAATATTTTTACTATTATATAATTGAATGTGAGAAGAAAGAGAAAACATAACATACCCAATTGATTCGATAGAATCATAATTATAGAAAGATTTAATTGAAACAAATATGAAATTGAGATTTGATTTAATTCTATAAACAGTAACAAAGTAAGAAAAAGGCCAAAGAAGAATAATTCAGAAACCCAGATTCTCACTCATGGGCGGGAATACCGGCAGCTATATTTCAAAATATATAAAAACAAACAAAAACAAATACAATTTTGTCTCTAATTTTCTTTTTTTCTTTTTTTTTTTTTTCAAACTTAATAAATAAATAAATAAATAACAAAAAAGCTGACTACTAAATTTCTTTTGAGGCCCCATTCTTGAATTTCACACTATCATATGCCCCAATCACATGCTCTCTCTCTCTCTCTCTCTCTCTCTCCCTTACCTTTTTTTTTTTTTTCAATATTTTGAAAGCTACCATTGTGAAAAGAAGTGGAAGAACAAATTAAAATTAAACAAGCAATTGAACCCTTCATTATCTTCTATTTCTTGTTTGTTTTTCTGCATATCTTCAGACATTCCACAGATTTTTTTCAGAGCTAGCTGTTCCTCCTCTCCCCTGGGATTCCTTTTTTTTTTTTTTTTTTTTTTTTGTTTTGTTTTGCAGTGCAGGTTCCTGTTCAAACTCTCGATTTTGTGTTTTTTCTTCTGGTCAAAGGTGAAATTTCCATCTGGGTCTTCTTCGTTCTGATGATTTCTATTAATTTCTTGTACAAACTCTGTTGAAACCTTGAATTATTATTATTTTTCTCTTGACCCACCTCAGAAATGAAGGGGGTTTATGTTGATTTTCCCCCCTTTCTCTTCTTTCCCTTTTGTGGACTTGTTGATGGGTCGCTTTTGTTTCGACTTCTATTTGACAACATCCACTATTTCATCAATGTTTGAAGGATTTTGCTTATTTCCTTCTCGTTTTTTATCTTTTTCTTTTCTGATGACTTCTTCTTTTTCTAAACCATTGATGGATTCTGAAGCTTTCACCTACTATATATATTTGAAAATGGTTGGGTTTTTTGCTTAGCAGAAACCCTTTTCCGTCATTTACTAGTTGTTGGGTGGGATGATCTTGGGGTGGATTTGAAGCAAAGTTGAAAGAATGGAAGCCCAAGTCATCTCTCCATCCACAAACTTTAGTGTTGTTAGATAGGATGTGAATATCTCTCTCTTTCTCTCTTTTCTTTTTGCTACTTTGCTTGAAATTCCCGTATAAGCTACAAGCAATTACAGTATTTTTGTGCGAATTCTGAAGTTCGATTCGTAATGGGTTTGTTAATAGCACTGTATGTATGTCTGCTAGATGGCGCTTTGATCAGTGGACTGATTTGGAAATAAGACTTTAGGATGGAAAGAAGAAAATGGCCATGGAAGAGAAAGTCATCTGATAAGAGTCCTGGAGAAACTGAAAGTTCTGGTTCAATGTCATCATATTCTGAGAGATTTTCCGACGAGCAGGTACACAAATGAATCCTTAAAACATCAATTTCAAACATCACACCTAACAACTACTTGATAGTGTCCCAAATTGTTTTGAGTTTCTAGGGATTTGCAAGAAACATCATATGGTATTATTTAAAATAGAATGAGGGTTGTTTTTTTTTTTGGACTTGATTTTGTTAACATATTTTGTAAATTTTAATGGAGAGATTCATCCTTTTAATGAAGCAAGGTCTCTCAGGTGATTGTATGTTTCGAACTATTGGGGATGAAAAGAAAGTGGAAATAGTTCTGTCTTTGCTGAGGTGAAAAGGGCATGTAAAAACTTTTATATGAGTTGATGTCATCAAGTTGAGATATGTTTCATTGGATTTGACTGACTGAATTTCCTCTCAACGTCGAATTCGACAAGCTGCAAGTGTTTTGGCATGGTTAAGAATATTGTTATGTTCCTCTAAGAGTTTCTGTCATTGGTTACAGAAAGAAATTCAAAACATTACACCGCCCTTTGAATCTGTAAAACCAAAAGTAGAATCAGAATGTTTAATGTTTGTTCTTAGCTGACAGGGAAATTTTCTGATGGTGCTGCTTGTAGAAGAAAAAAGAAACCTTTAAGTTCTTAACTTGCAGGCAGAACGTTTTCCTTGATTATTATGAGATAGTAATTAGTTGGATTATCCTTAGATTAATTGTCATTAAGAATTGATTGTTTCTTTTACAAACAAACACCTAAACTTGTTTAAGTATTGATATAATTAAAGTTAACCCAAAGCCTAACATCATATTAAAGTAGGAGATTATGTGCTTGTAACTCTGTAACGTCATTCTCCTGAATTAATATTGATTTCTACTTTTTGGGGCTTCCAACAAATCAAGTCCACAAGTGAGGAAGAGTCTTGAAGTATTGATATAGTTAAATTTTCATAACCCATAAGCTTAAGGTTTAGAGTTGATTGGTGATTTAACAAACCCAAGTACAAGTTACACAATTCCATATTTATATAAACCCGTTTCTGAATATGATTTAAGTACAAACACAAGCTTGACTCCTGAGCCAAATATTCATCTATTTGCCGGATGAGAAACACCTCACCGAGTTCTAACGACTTTGGATGTGCTCCTGTCAGTGAAGAGAAAGGCATATTCACTGTTGAAAAATGGACTTTACACTGTGCTATGCATTTGAAGATTTGGCTTGACACCCATCATTATTGATATACAGGACGCTGCCAAGTCATCTCCTAATCACGAGACGCAGTCTCCAGAAGTAACGTCAATAGCGATATGTAAGGAAGAAGACAATGATGATGATTCACCAAAACAAGAAGAGATCAATGATAGTGTGAAAAGTCTATCGGATAGGTTATCAGCTGCTCTTTTAAATGTGAAGGCTAAAGAAGACTTGGTAAAGCAGCATGCTAAAGTTGCTGAAGAAGCTATCGCAGGTAGAATTGGACAAATAAAATTTGTTCATGTTGTACCTCCATAGACATTCTCTTCTTGTGCAAAATGGAATCTGATGAATGAACTAAACGATTTCATAGAGTCAAGATTATGGCAGCATCTTTTTTCGAGATCTAATTGAATTCTGCTTATTCTAATGTGAATTTAGGATGGGAAAAGGCGGAAAATGAAGTTGGACATCTAAAACAGCAGCTTGGGACTACAGTTCAGCAAAAGTCTGCATTAGAAGATCGAGTGTGCCACCTTGATGGGGCCCTCAAAGAATGTGTTAGGCAGCTTAGGCAGGCAAGGGAGGAGCAGGAGCAGAAGATTCATGACGCGGTGGAGGAAAAAACCCGAGATTGGGAGTCCACCAAGTTGGATCTTGAGAGGCAGCTGCTTTTGCTCCAGAGCAAAGCAGATGCTGCTAAATGTGAATCTCCTCAAGTTGATCCTAACCTTGGCAAGATGCTTGAGTCATTGAAAAGAGAAAATGCAGCCCTCAGGCATGAACTTCATGCTCATTATAGGGAGTTAGAAACTAGGACTATTGAGAGGGATTTGAGTACACAAACAGCTGAAACAGCCAGTAAGCAGCATCTTGAGAGCATAAAGAAAATAGCCAAGCTCGAGGCCGAGTGTCGCAGGTTAAAATTTATGTCATGCAAACCATCATTGGTAGATCACAAATCCATATCTGCTTCGACAATTTCTATCGATTCACTTACTGACACTCAATCAGATAATGGGGATCAGCTTAATGCAGTGGATATTGATATAAGAAGAACCAAACGAAACAAATGCGAACCTAGTTGCTCACATCCACGGGCATCAACCTTAGTAGCAGAACTCAATCAGCTTGGGAATGAAAAGGCTGTTAGCAGTAACCTTCCGTCTTCTCTTGAACTTGATCTCATGGATGATTTTCTCGAGATGGAAAGGCTTGCTTCATTACCTGAAGCTGATACAGGAAAGAATCATCAAGAATCAGAAGCTTCCGCTCGCCCTACTGCTGAAGAAAATGCCCTAAGAACTGAGCTTGAGACCTTGCGGCATGAGAGATCTCTAATGGAAGAGAAGCTGGGTGAGATGGAAGAAGCAAAGATTGAATTGGAAGAGAAGCTGAAACAAATGGAAGTGGAGAAGGATGAAATGGAAGAGAGGCTAGAGATGATGGAAATAGAGAGAGCTGATGCGAATCAAATGTTAGCAAAAATGGAGGCCGAGAAATCTGAATTGAGGCAGAAGTTAGTGAAGATGGAAGCAGAGAAAGCTGAAATGGGAGAGAAATTAATGAAGTTGGAGGCAGAGAAAGATGAACTGGAGACTACTCTATCCCAGAGTCAGAACTCTGTTGACATTTCCCAATTTAAACTCAAGGAAACAGAAATGAAACTGGAAAAGTTACAGAATGAACTCACCATTGCAAATGAATCAAAGTTAAGAATTGAGTCTCAACTTATCAGCATGGAAGCAGAATCTCTGACCATGTCTGCTAAAGTTGGCATGTTGGAATCTGATATTCAAAAAGAGAGGGCTTCAGCATTGGCATTGACGGTCAAGTGTCAGGTGCTAGAAGAGGAGCTTTCAAGATTGAAACAGGATGAAGAACTATCACAAAGTGAAATCTCCAAAAATGAGTTGAAGATAAAGCAGGTAAAAACTCATAGCTTGCCTTCCTTAACTACTAACACTACATTTTTATTTTGTCTGATATAATACCTATTATGTTGCTTAATTGCAAGCTTGGTCCCTGAACGTTCAAGCTTTTGTCTATTTCGTCTTTGAACTCTAAAAACTGTGCAACTGGTCCTTGAGCCTTCAATAGTGTCTGATTGAAATGCATAATCTAACCTATAATCTTTTGAAATGCATAATTTGAGGAAGTTGAATACTAATAATAGTGGGGGTTAACATTGCAGGAGGATCTAGCTGTAGCTGCTGGGAAACTTGCTGAGTGTCAAAAGACAATTGCTTCTCTTGGAAATCAGCTTAAATCTCTAGCAGCACTCGAAGATTTTCTTATCGATACAACACATCTACCGGAGTTCACCGCCAGTGAATCTCTGAACATTACTACAGATGGCGAGGAGCAATGCAAGCATCCAAACTGGACACTTTCACCGAAAAGAGATTCAGACTATACTAAAGTAGTTGATGACAATTCTGAACCATTAATGAGTAAGAATGGAGATGACTCGCCCCCATCTTCGTCTTCTTCAACTTCATCGTCTCTGATTGCAAATCATGTTGTCAATTCTGAAAAAAACCGAAATGGTTTTGCAAAGTTTTTCTCTCGAACCAAGAGTGGGATAAAACTAGAAATATAGTCAGGAATGCATATGGTGATTAAAGATGATAGTACAGTACTAAAATTTCGACTGTAAAACAGCTTAGTTCTGCATCTTGAATTTGCTGATTAAATTCTGTTTAATTGCAGATGAGTGTTTTCAATCTTCACATGGATGGATTCTGTAGATTTTGTAACCATCTTCAAAATGGCCAGAGTATTTTGTTTACCCTCTGGCCTGGTTATTTAATTTCCCCCTCTTTTTTTCTTACTGGGAAATGTTTAGCCATTGTTTTTAGTTTTTTTCCACCTTTAAACTTTCAAGAAGATAGAAATTACTTTTTATGATTGTTATTACCGTTGTTGCCTGTTTTTCATAATCTGAAGGTTGATTTGTTTCTAGTTGCTATAAAAGAACTTCTGTGTTTAGTTATAAAATTTCAAAAACATTTTTGACTGTATGATGCAAGTGAAATTTTAACAAATATACTTACCATTAGAATTGAAAAAAATTCTTCAAAAAATGGGGAAAGGAAATAATAAAGATAAGAATAACTACAAATAAGTGAAATTAGATGGTTTTAGAAAATTAATTCAACCAAACAGGGAACAGAGCAGTGATGCTCTTTTCAGGAAAAAGAAAGGAAAATTTCATAATTGTATTAAAAGCTTCTGATTTGGTCCAGATCACTCTTATTCGCCAAAACAATATAATTTAAATTAAAATATAAAATAATACTTTTAGAGTTGGACCAATTAAATTTTTAAATTAATAATTTAAATCATAACCTTTTCAATCAATTTAGAATTTTCATTTGTGATTTTATTTCACTTGTTTATAATAAACTTAAAATTATCTAATAAAATCATCCTCTCAAAATCCTACCAAAATAGGTAAAGAGAAATTATGACATAATTCTTTCCAAATACGTAAAAAAAAAATATATATAATAATAATAATGATGATAATAATAATAATAATAATAATAATAATAATAATAATAATAATAATGAGGGAGATGACAAAAGCAACTAGTATTTATTTTATTCCAATGTTTTATCCCTAATATTATGCACTTAAAAAAACTTTTATACACGAGTGTGAAAACTATGCATTAATGGATTCATTTGTGAAAATTTGAATAATAAAATTAATAGTTGAAGTGAAAATTTGAATAATAAAATTAATAGTTGAAGTTTTAAGTGATATAGGTCGAAAGCTTAGAGTATAAATGTGTATATATTTTTTTAAAAATAAAAATAAAAAAAGTCTCATTGAAACATAAAGTAAAAGGATAAAAAAACAAATCTAGTATTATCATTTGCAAAATAAGACAATGAATCTAATTTGTCAGATTTGTTTTTGCCAAGAAGAAAAAAAAAAAAAAAACCTCGTTCCATAACAATTTATGGTCCATTTTCTGTATATTTTTTATTTACTCATAAGTTTAAATGTTTTATTATCTATTTTTTTCTAATGTTTCAAAAAATAAAGTATGGTCCATTTTCTATATATTTTTTATTTACTCATAAGTTTAAATGTTTTATTATCTATTTTTTTCTAATGTTTCAAAAAATAAAGTATGGTCCATTTTCTGTATATTTTTTATTTACTCATAAGTTTAAATGTTTTATTATCTATTTTTTTCTAATGTTTCAAAAAATAAAGTAATGTTTTCGAGAGTGAAAAAAGTAGCTTTTAAAATTTTGTTTTTGTTTTTGGAATTTAACCAAGAATTCAACTAAATAACTGTAAGAAATAGACATATTTTTCAAAAACTAAGACCAAAAAATGAAATAGTCACCAAACGGGATCGAAATTATTTAAGAAAGAGTGAAAGTTATACAATGTAATTTCTCTCGACGGAAAGAAATAAATTATAAGCCAAAAAATGAATTGACCGTATCTCTCAAGAGAGGGTTCTATGGTGTAGTGGTTAGCACTCTGGACTTTGAATCCAGCGACCTGGGTTCGACTCCCGGTAGGACCTTTTCTATATTTTTTTCTTTTCTATTTTTTCAACTTCGCGACCAAGGACAACCATTATAGGACCAATATATATTTTGTAATAAATTACGTTGGAATATTTAATGGACTTAATGATAGACTTGATTGTTAGGGAAATTAATTAGTAAATTGAACATAAAGTAACAATTACAACACTTGCAAATTTGTAGAGTAGAAAAATAGACTCTATCGCCTAAGAACTATATTAAAATAAATATTAATAGTAATAAGTTTCTTTAACTAAATATTAAACTAATATTACACAAATTTTTCTTCCGTGTTACATAAATTTCTCCTGAATCGTTTTCTATTCATTCTTTTCCTACAATATAATAAAAAGAACAAATACAATTTCCACCAAAGTTGGTCCTCCTTCATTCATGATGAGATTGATCAGTTTTCTGGTAATTACTCTCTTTCCTTACGGCGTTTAAGAGATCAATGCCAAGCAAAGCATTCAGCAGGTTCATGCCAGCCATCCCAGACAGTGCAAGTGGCAGCTCGATGCCTTTATCAAACTTGGAAGCATCCATGATGAGCTTCGCAGTAATGAGAATGTGTGGAACAAACCTTGCGAAAACGAATGTTAGCCAGTTGAGAATCCATTCGACTTTAACGATAACACTCTTAGCGTCACGAACACCTGCCATCCTTCGTAATCGCCTTACATGGAGAAAAATAGAATGCATCTGGGACATCAAAAACGATTCTTGTTTCAGTTTTGCATATCAAAAGATGGAAGTAAAAAATGACAAGAAAACTTGGTTTGCTTCTAATAGAGTATGGTTGTTCTAAGAATAGATCTGACTGGCTTCCAGAGTCCTTCTAAACGGGCATAGAAAGTAAAAGTTCGTTTTCTCTCATTTGCTAAATAAGATGACTATTTTTCCCCTAAAGGCATGTTCTTTGATTTGAGCATTATAATGGGTGTACGTGTGTGTATAATCAGATCAATAAATAAACCAAGAAAACAAGTGAGAGGTGGTGTGTGGGGGAGACATATTAAGAGAGATTGCGTAGAATTGACTTATGAAAAAGAGAGAATAAAAACAGAGAGAGATTGTGTAGAAATAGACAGTTAAATTACAAGTTTAATCACTAAACATTTTTTTAGGTTGTGTCATCCTATGAACTTTCAAAAGTGTTTAGTAAATCCTAAGTCCCTAAATTGCAATTTTGTATTCAACAAGTCTCTAAACTTTTAAAAAGTATTTAATAACTCTTTAAACTTGCATATTTGTATTCAAGAGATCCTCAAATTTTTAATTTTGTGTCTAATAGATGCTTGACCTGTTTGATATGTATATTTTTTAAATTCATATATCTACTAAACAAAATATTGAAAATTTAGAGTTTCATGTGACATAAAATCCAAATTTATAACCAATAAACCAATTAATTATAAAAAATTCAAACATAAACACGAAATAAAAATTTAAAGACTTATTGACAATTTTGAAAGTTCAGAGACTAAATACACAAAAAGGTCAAAACTTAGAGACTAAACTTGTAATTTAACCAATAAGCAAAGATGTATACAACGAGAGACTAGTCATGGAAAGTGTACACATGGAGAGAAGATGTGCATAGAAAAGAGCTAGTAAGAGAACGGTTAACTAAGAGAAAAGTGTCAAAAATTGTGTAAAGGAGAAGATCAATGTGAAAGGGTGAATGCAAAGAGAAGTTAGTTTAAGAAAGTGCATAGAGAAAGACGTCAGAAAAGAATCTGGGTGCCACAGGAGATTAAGTTAGACCGTAATCTGAAAGCACAACATAAAGTAACTATCTATTACGTTTCTTTGAAAAACAACTTAAATCCGAAATCGTTGTAAATTCTTGGAGATCTTATCCTTGTGCCTGTGTCAAAGTCGTTAAAGGGGACGTCGCAATTGTCCATGTCGATGGGGATAACAGAAATGCATAAATCCAGAAAGGACCGGAAACATAAACAAAGAAAGCAGCATATTCATAAGGCACATCTTGCAAGAAGAAACTAATGCATACCTCGCAAATGAGAGTGAGAATGAGATAATTGATGGTGACATTCCTATACAAAGCAAGCGTAAAGCAAATGAGAAGAACCAGATGATGAACTAAGATCGCAGGGATCCAGCCACTGTATAATCGGTATTGCAGCATATCCCACTGATCATACGCAAAATAACCACATGAGAAGCACAAAGCTGCATAAGCCCACGGCCATGTTCCTCCAAACAATTGTGAATGCTCAAACATCCCCTCCGAACCATAACTCAGCCACCGATTCACCAAAACAAACAGCACTGTAATTAAATCATTGCAGAGATGACTTAACTAGATGGCCCAAAGAATAGGATAACCTATTGAAATTCAAAAAATATTGAGCCATCGAAACGCTTCGGGTTAAAATCATGTGGTAACCAAGGCCGATGTAGCAGCCTTCCTCTATCTTGAACAATAGGAATTAATAATACATCTGTTCAAACCTTACAATTAAAAAGTTAGTTTACCTTTAGGCTTTGAACCTCATTTCCTCAACCTTATTTCCTCAACCTTCAACAATATAAAGAAGTTGCTGATGGAGCCAAGAGAAAATCTCTCACATCATTAACAAATTTTAGACATCTTGGTCGGCAGACAGCCTTTACTCGCATAATAGTCCGGATTCTTTTAGCAAGCATCTTTATAATACAAGATCCCCCCATTTTCTGTTCTCTCCATCAACCCAACAATAACATCTTTTTTCCCTTAGCTTATGCATCGATAAGCATACAATGCAAAGATAGGTACAGAAAGGAGAGGAAGCAAGCAGAATTCTAGTATAGCAAAACAAAACTGACTTGTTTGATTTTAGAGACATGTTGAGGTTAGAGATCTTCATTAATCCTAACAGGTCAAATGGACGGCCCTTGTCTATGTTACTAAGATTTCTTTTCCTAGACTAATATGGGAAACAACTGAAGCTTTCTTTTCCTAAAACATCCTTTATCGACAACACTCCATCTGTTTATCGATTCGCAACCTTTCTTTTCTTGCCTATCAATTAAGACAGTCTATTTTTTCACCTTGTTTTAAACTTCATGAAAACATAGGAGAACAGAATCTCCGCAAAAAAAAGGGGTACGACATGTAAGAGAGTGGAGAGGAAGGAAGCACGGTGTTTATATAATCTTAAAGCTTAAAAAGAAAAAAAAAAAAAAAGAGCAATTCCTATCTCTGAATTTTAAACTGTATTTTGTTTAGCCTTTGTCCATTGAATTAATTTTAACAGAATGCATATTAGGTGAAGGCCCGGACACGTTTGAGAGTGACTTTAAGATCACTTGTAATATTTAAGATCATTTCGAAAAAATACTTTAATCATTCAAAACCAATTTGAGGTTTGATTTTACACTTTCGAACACGATTTTTATACTATTAAAATTAATTTTGAAACATGTGTTTCACTGCTAAACATGCCCTGCATTCTAATGGAATAAATAGAAAGATAATCTAAAATTCAGATATGTAACTGAAACTGTTACAAATACAAGAACTAAAACTTAAAAACTGGGGTTCAATTTTATAATTTGACCAAGGTCTATAGGAGTAAAGAACAAATTCTTGATATTCTTAGCAATGGAAAAGAACTCCAAAATAATTCATCCGTGCTCGGTTCATCCGCTCAACAACCCACCGTAGCATACGCACTAAACCACATCAATAACTAATAATTCATACAATTTACAACACAACTTGCAATAACGAAGCACGAACTACTCTCAGTCTTTCTTAAAGTGCAAATAAAGTTTCTTATTCCAATCAGTAAAACCTTCAAGCAAGTCGAAGAAGTAACTCCCAAACAAAGAATCAAACAGTGAGCAAGGAAGATATAAGATCACTCACAAAGAAGTAGAATTAAAAGAAAAAAAAAAAAAAAAAGAAAAAAAAAAAAAAAGAGAACAATCAACGCGAGGGTAAAAGAGCGGCAGAGAACCTGAAGCAGAGGTGATAGTGGAATGAAGGAGAGAGACGGAGGTGTTGACTAAGAGAGGATCCTTGGAAACAAGAAATCGAATGGCCGAATTGGCGGATTGGTAGAACAGAGCTCCGAATACGACGTAGAGCAGCTCGAAGCGCCGGTCGAAGAGAATTTCGAACCATAGAGAGACTGACCAAGGCACTAATGTCGCGGAGAAGAAGCTTGCTGCCCTGCTCTTCTCCTTCAACACTGTCCTTCCCGCCATTGATTCGCTGTGGAGCTCAATCGTCTGTTCTGTATCGGCTGGAGAAGACGAGGATTGACAGAAACAGAAATGAAGAGACCGGAGACAGGAGACGGGCTACCGGTCCCCCCGGTAAACGCGCTTGCGAATTGAACATCAAGCGATTCCGAAGGTTGGGCTGTTTCTTCGGCCCATTTCTTTTCTGCCTTTTTATTTATTTATTTGTCTTTATGATTTTGCAAATCTTTTATAAAATTTATTTTAGGCGTACCATTTAACCAAAAATTAAGTCGAACTTAGAATCTAATCATCTACTACACTTAACAAAGCCCATCATTTTTTTTTTATTTAAAATTTATTTGTAGAGGAAAATATTAGTATAAATGAAAGGAGAGCATCTGTAAGTATAACAATCAACCCAAAGAATTAGTAGATATAACAAAATTTAGATTAAACTCTCATAGTTTATCAATGATAGTCTATATTGTCGATAAAAATCTATCAACTATAGAGCCTATTATATTAGCAATAAAGCCTATCACCGATAAATTTGGCTATATTTGCAATTTTTTTTTATAAATGTTGATAACATACTTAATTATTAGCCCTAAAGTGCTACAACTGCACGTTGCACTTACCCATAAAAAAAGATTACCGGAAAAGTATAAAAATCTTTATTTAAGCTTTGTTCGTTTTTTTTAGTTTATCTAGGTGGCTTATACTCATTGCATACCTTGACAAATTATGATAAATTGATATAATCAATATGCAGCTATTTCATTATAGAAGGTAATTCTATTTTTTCTCAGTTTCTTACAATGTTTTGTACATTTCTCGAATAAGAGTTAAATTGTTACCGAAATTCCAAAAACAGAAATAAGTTTTCAATAATTATTTTTTAGTTTTCAAAATCTGAGTTCGTTGATGAAAACATTGATCAAGAGTATATAACAAAACAAAAAAAATTTAGGTGTGAAATAATTGTTTGTAATTTTAATTTATAAAAATTAAAAACTAAAAACCAAATAATTATAAGATAAGGCCATAAATGATAAAGTTTAGAAAATAGATAAACGATTAAGTAACCAATTTATTAGAAGAAAAAGAAAATAGTTTTTGAAAGAAAAACTATCTCATGTTAAACTTTGTGATGTTCAAATATATAATATATATATATATATATTAAAGTATTTTGAACTTTCTTACCTAAGTAAGTATTGTGAATTTTAAAAATGAGTCGGATAGGTTGGGAATTGGCAGTAATGGACGGAGGGATTTGATTTGACAGTGACAAAAAATTACGTACTCGACGGGTGAACCAATGCACGACTCAAAGAAAACAAAGCCACGAAGTTTGGAATAGGAAATAGATTAGAGAATTTGAGAGGAAAGATAAAAGATATCTTCGCAATCCGAGGTGGCAGGATGTCTGGGCCCACTCATGGAAGATACTCACTCTCACAATAAAAGAAGCATGTGGATGTTGAGCGTGCCACGTGTAATGACATTCTGCACACTAATTTCCACGTGGCAGGCCATGGAAGGCCAGCTGAGATCGCGGAGTACAACCGCCTCTTATCGCCAAAATCCCCAAAATCAAATCTCTCTTCACCAAAATCCTCATTTCTTCTTCTCTCCCTCTCTCTTTCAACTTCACACTTCAAACGCCATGACCGTCGTAGCAACGGCCGCAGCTCTCTCCTTGCCCATTTCTTTTTCCAAATCTCCGAAGCTCAATTTTAAGAAGGTCCGTCGTTTTTTCCTTTTTCTTTTTCTGTGTCTTGAGTATCCCATTCACACTCCAATCTACATTTTTTCTGGTATTTGGTTATGTGCCCACTTTCTTTAGTTCCTCTAGGAGGAGCTTCTAAGTGAGTAATGGGGTGTATTAACCCATTTTATCGCTTAAATATGTACTGTTCTGTTAAATTGTGGTAAATGATTGCCCCTGAGCTTCTATATTTTTGTTCCTACTTTCTATGTTATGTCGTTTGATATTCTGAAATGTTGAATTCCAGAGTGTGAAAGGAGGATTTAGAGTGTTTGCTGTGTTTGGAGAGGAAGGAGCTATAGAGAGGAAGAGTGGGTGGGAAACGATATTTGATGTGGAAGATCCGAGGACAAAGGTTCCTCAATGTAAAGGGAAGTTCTTAGATGTTAATCAAGCTCTTGAAGTGGCTAGATATGACATTCAATATTGTGATTGGCGAGCTCGGCAAGATGTTCTTGCAATCATGCTTCTCCATGAAAAGGTTCCTCCAATCTCATGCTACTTCGTTTTTTTCCTTCTCGTTCCCTCTTAACACTTTCATGGTTCCTTCCCCTCGTTAACCCGGTTTATTTTTCATCAAATGAGGCTGTGTAATCTGGTTGTCTCCTCTTGAAATATGTTTGGTTCTGAAAATTTGTAGCTTAAATATTGCTTTAGGTTGTGGAAGTCCTAAATCCTCTAGCCCGTGACTATAAATCTATCGGAACAATGAAGAAAGAGCTTGCCGGATTACAGGACGAATTAGCAGAAGCTCATAGACAGGTATGTATAAAGTTTCTTGTCAATGATATAATTACAGAACTATAGTTAGTCTTTTTCCTAGTTCATTGAGAAGAAGATGGACAAATGACCTTTCGTTGTTAGTTCTTTGACCTGGTGAGAGTGATTATTCTCCTATCTTTACCATTATCATGTTCTGACCACTCATGAACAACAACAGGTTCATATATCTGAAGCACGGGTTGCCACCGCTTTAGATAAACTAGCTTACATGGAAGAATTGGTTCATGATAGGCTGTTACAAGACAGAAACACAGCGGAATTGGACAGCCCATCTACCTCGACTGGTACTTCAACACAATCTCATGATTCTGTAAATAGAAGATCACCAAAGAAAAGCTTGAACGTATCAGGACCTGTCGAACCATATCATCCCCGCTTGAAGAACTTCTGGTATCCAGTTGCTTTCTCCAGTGATCTGAAAGATGACATAATGGTAGGGTAATTCTTACCAATCAGATCATCCAATCTCCTTTGGATTCAACTGTACTTTGGGTGTCCTCTGACTAGTTTAACATCTATCTCAGATCCCATTTGATTGTTTTGAAGAACCATGGGTTCTATTCCGAGGAAAGCATGGCAAACCTGGATGCATACAGAACACATGTGCTCATAGGGCATGCCCTCTTCACCTCGGTTCTGTCAATGACGGCCGAGTCCAGTGTCCTTACCATGGTTAGTCTTATAAAAGAAATATAGATTAGAAAACTCAAAAGCCTGATTTGATAAACACAGAAATTAAAATGTAGTTATCTCTAATGGTTATTTTCATTCATTGAAAAGGTTGGGAATACTCAACAGATGGCAAATGTGAGAAAATGCCATCAACGCGACTGCTAAATGTGAAAATAAAATCTTTGCCATGTTTCGAGAAAGAAGGAATGATCTGGGTTTGGCCAGGTAATGATCCTCCAGCAGCTAATCTTCCTTCTCTAAAACCTCCTCCTGGTTTTCAAATCCATGCTGAGGTAATTGTCAGAAACATCAAGTTCCTTTTATCAGTTGAGTTGTAAATCAAGAATGTGCATGAATTCTTTAGCTGAACTCTATGTGCATATGGCAGCTTATCATTGAAATTCCAGTGGAGCATGGATTACTTCTAGATAACCTTCTAGATCTTGCTCATGCACCTTTTACTCATACTTCCACTTTCGCAAAAGGATGGAGCGTACCCAGGTACATTTCAGTCAATATCACATTCATAGCTATGCAATATCGTTTGTGGTCAAGTCGGAACAAAGCTGCAGAACGCAGATTTTTCAAATGATCAGTAGATGAATTTTGCTAAAACCATAAAAATTACACTCTTAAACTCTCGTGTCTAACATCTGTTCGGAAGACAAGTGTGTTCTTAAGCTCTTCCCTATTTTTGCTGGTTGCTTCAAAAAGTGCACTTTCTTTACTTTTTGTGCAATGCAGCATATATTTGTATCTTAAATTATCTGTTAAAAAAGTCATAAAAACTGACTGATCATTGCACTCTTATGTCTCTATCCAACTCACAGCTTGGTGAAATTTTTAACCCCTGCATCTGGGCTCCAAGGATACTGGGACCCTTACCCAATCGACATGGAATTTCGACCACCTTGTATGGTGTTATCAACTATAGGGATCTCCAAGCCAGGAAAACTAGAAGGCCAAAGTACCAGAGAATGCTCAACACATCTTCATCAACTTCATGTTTGCTTACCTTCAACAAGACAGAAGACAAGACTACTGTATAGAATGTCATTGGATTTTGCTCCTGTGTTGAAGCAGATTCCCTTCATGCACTATCTCTGGAGACATTTTGCGGAACAGGTAAAATTCTCATCTGGAATAGTTTCATTGCTATTCATGATCAATAATAATCCATTTTGTAACAAGCTCTAAAGGATTTCTTTTTGTGTTATTCATCCAGGTATTGAATGAGGACTTAAGGCTCGTCATTGGTCAGCAAGAAAGAATGCTTAACGGAGCAAATATTTGGAACATGCCAGTTTCTTATGATAAGCTAGGTGTAAGATATAGGCTATGGAGAAATGCAGTAGAAGAAGGAGCAAAACAACTACCCTTCAGCGAATCAACTTGAACAGTATTCAAACTTAATTAACTTAAAACACTAGTTAGGAACCGTAAACACAAAAGCCCCTTTCTTTTTCAAAGCTTAAAATTGCTGGCTGAGACAAGACCAATCTTCCTTCCCCCCCTTCAGCTTCCACTTTTGAAAAAGGATGCTCTTTAATGGACTTTCCAGAAGCTGTAGAAGAAAATCATATGAAAGCAGAAAGATGTTGGCTCTTGCCCCTACACAAGCCCCCCTTGTAAATTAGAAACTGCTATATAAATTTGATCTGTTTTGTCTTTCTAAGTTCTTTCTGCTTTGCTTTTGGTATGCTTCTCCAGAGCCCGCCTCCTAAGATCATTGTTTTAGGCTTGTTGTAAAAGTACACGAGTAAGCCATGTTCTTTGTATCTTCAACGAAGAAATTGAACAGTATTACTGAAGATTTTTCATTCTCAATCTTGAATTCCACATTGATTTCAGCAATTTCTCATCCAAAAGAAGCAGATTTCAAGAACAATAAAAAATTTCAGACACCATTATGATTTATTAACAGGCAAAGCTATAAAAGATCTCAAATGATTTGAAGCGGAATTGAACAAGAAGAACCACAGAATTCATATTTCTTTAACTACACAATGGAGAACACAGAACTTTCGAAATTTATAGAGAAGAGCCACAGTAAGGGCAGAAGCTGAAGTCGGGTTCCACAATTTTGTTGCAAGAACGGCAACGAAGGGCTCTTAAAAGAGCGGCTGATGGAGACGATTGATCGGAAATTGGCGGCGGAGAGAAGGACTGAGGGAAAAAAAGCTTACAGTTGTTGCAGTGCATCAATGGCTCTTTTCCCGGCCACCGCCACACGGGAACAAAGAAGAGCTTGAGAACTTTCTCGTAGTCAACGAGATCAGCGGGGGAGTTGCAGTTTATACATCGGCCGGCACTGGATTTGAGGAGTTGGCGAACTTGTTGCTCTAAGCCTCCGACAAAGAAGAAGAACATTTTGTTTTGCGTTTGGGATTTTTGCGGGGCGGTGGCTCTGTTTATTTGGAGGGAAGATGCGGTTTGATCGGTTGGAGTAGAGTCTGGACGCTTCGGAGGGTTTCCATTCCATCAACTTCTGCAGCCGGTAGCGCTCTTTTATTTATTTATTTATTTTTTTTTTTATAGGGAAAAAGTATTTATTATTATCATTATTATTATTTTTAGAATGGTGAAAAGCGGTGGTATGGTTGTTGTTGTAATTATATCTTTTAAAAAAAATTAAGTCGTCATGTAAATGTTAGTATTGGATCTAATGGCTTACAAACTTATATATTTATATGAAACCGATTCCCTGTAATAAGTAGGTTTTTGCTGCAATCCTAGATATCACACGTGAGTAGGCGCGAAGAAGGAAGGGTCAAACATTCAGGCCTAACGGAAGTCTTCTTCTTTTAGAGTCGGAAGAGAAAAGCTGAAATTGGTCTTTCGAGGATGGATGGGAAAGAAAGGAGACGTTCTTAGACCCTTTTTTCCAACCAGAGGCATCCGAAACAGGGTTGGACGGAACGGGTTAAAATTTCAATTTTTATAATTTTTTGGTTCAATTTCTACTATTATTATAAGTTTGAGAGTCTAAATTTAACATTTGCATACGTATAGGGATCTAATTTCTATAATTGAAAGTTAAAAGATTTTAAGGGATTAAATTTTAGATTTATTTAAATTATAATTACTAAAATTGATAAAAGTATATGTTTTAAAATTGAACAAATTTGAAAATTTGAAAGCAGGAACATTAAAATCATATTTTGTCTTAAAAATTTATGAATACTAATGCATTCCCTAACAATAAAAACAGTTGGATTTGAGAAAAAAATATATGTATCTTATATATATATATTTAAGAAAAATGTGATTGTTTACCCATTATTTTAGTTTCTTTTTTTTATAAATTATAAATTTTATGTTAATTACCAATTCAGAGTTTTCAGAATTATTGAGTTTAAAAGGAAAAATCAAAATTTCTCCGTCTGAGCTCTTCACTATAGACATAGATTTATTTTTTCAAGTAATACGGATGTTATTTATTTTATAAATCCCAATTTATATAGAATATTGGAAAGACGAATTTAAATTTTAAATCATAATTTGACTTTAATTAATTTTTATAAATCAAATTACCTACTATATCATAATAATCAACTACTAGAAATCAAAAGGTTTTTTTACCCAAGCCCATAGATATAAATTTAATTTTTCACATAATATAGAGTGTTATTTATTTTTATAAATTAACGTTCATCATGAGTTAACTTAGTGGTATAAAAAAGAGACATCATGTCAATAAATGCTAAAAAACTATTAGTTCAGTCCATAATGGCCATCCAATCTAGAGTATAAGTTGATTCAAACACACTATATAAAAGAATGTTTATTCTATAAATCAGAATTTAGTTTTCAAATAAAATTTTAAATCTTTATTAATCAAATTACCTATTATATCTCAATAGTCCTCCAACCCTATTTAGTTATAGGTATAATGTATGGATAAATAAAGCTTTTTTATAAATATAGATATAGGGTGCGTTTGGATTAACTTTTGAAGTGTTTAATTTTTAAAATAATTCATTTTAAAAACATTTGAGGTGTTTAGCAACTATTTAAAATATCTTTTCAAAAAATGTATTAGAGAAATAAACTCTTTTCAAGAAAACACTTGGAATTGGATTTTAGAAAAAGAGTTTTTTGGTGTTTATCCAGGAATCTCTCCAAAAGTTGGTCGCGTCAGGTAATTTTGCTCTCTGGTATCATCTTGGTAGTCTAGCTCATCGGAGTTGGTCACGTTGGGTCATTTCGCTCTCTCTCATCTTGCTAGTCTCGCTTTCTCTCTCGTTAGTCTGACTCTTGCTCTTGCTCTTGTTTTCGCACTCGGATGATCTTCTTTGCGAGGGAGCTAATGAGTTTCAAATTGAGTGAGATCACTTTTGAGTTTAAAAATAGATTTTGAGTTCAAGCCTTACAATGACGACGAGATGCTACTACCTTGAAATGATGAAAGAAATCATGAGGACACCAATGAAGAACATGGAGGTTCAGAGGTGAATGAAGAACGTGATCCAATTGCACAACTTCTTATGTCTAGTTGATATTATATTGTCTAAAAAAAATTATTATCTTTTATGTTTTGTTATGAGATCAATTATATTTTTTATGCTTATGTATTTACATTTCGAAGATATTTATGCTTATAAAATTAAATTGTCCAAAAAAGTTTAATACAAAAAATAAAATTAATGTTTAGTTTTAATTTCAATAATTTCAAGTTTTTAAAATAATTCCATACTTTCAAGATTAAGTGCGATTAATTTTAAAATATATTTATTTCTAAAGAAAAATCAAAATATATGTGTTTCTTTATGAAATTCGTTCATAATATTTAATAGTCCTTTATGTCTTACATATAAATATTTTTTTATAAGACAAATCAAACAAGATTATGTATATAAACACTTATAAAAAACCTAACAAAAACATGTGTTTAAATTTTAAACTCATTTTGTAGAAAATATTTTTTAAAAAATATATTCTTAAAAAACACTTTTTTCATAGAATTATTATTTAAAAACAAAATCCCATTAAATCAAACAAATTAGGCCTCTCTAGACAATTCTCTGTTTATTGATTTTCGAAATTTGTGTTTAATCTTTTTTAGAATTTCTTTTCTCTTTTACGATTTTCATCTTTCCCAACACAATATTTGAACTCGTAGCAAAATCGTATAAATTTAAAATTTTAAAAACATACCAAATCTAATTGTTTAAAAGACATAATTATTATTATAATATTTCATAGATAAACAAGGAGTCATCAAACTAACTAACTAAGCCTTGCGAGACGATTTGAAATCGGATAATTCATGATACGAGTAGGATTTGAAATAGAAAATAATTTCATATCCGATTTAGAAACCCTCAAAAAATCCTCTATAAATAAATGGTTCCTTCATAACCTTCCCTCTGGGAAAGTCTAATATAGTAAGACTGAGATTATTTGAGGGCATTGTTTTGTTAAAATTGGACATGGAACAAGCAATGGCCATCTTGGAAGACGATCAAATAAAGGAAGTAGAAAACAAACTACAGAATGCACTAGTTTGCAAAATCTTGACATCAAAGGTAGTGAATGTGGAGGTTTTTAGAACAATAATGGCAACGATTTGGAATTCACAGGAAGAAGTAAGAATCCAAAACGTGGATTTCAATATCTACTTATGTATATTCAAAACTCCCAAGGATAAACAAATGGTTGTGGAAAATGGGCCATGGTTCTTTGACAATCGGCTCTTGCTTTTCCAACAACCTCCAAGAGGAACCTCCAAATTCATAGACATAGACTTTCAATATGCCTCTTTTTGGGTTCATTTTCACCGCCTTCCAATGGCTTGCTTCTCGTGGAAAATGGCCATAGCATTAGGCAGTCTGGTTGGGAGGTTCGAAAAGGTCGAAACCGATGATGAAGGAATGTGTTGGGGGAGAACTTTGAGAGTTAGAGTAAGTATTGATGTGAAAAAGCCTTTGAGAAGAGTGGTGAAGTTGAAAGTAGGATCCATGGGGGAAGAAACTTCGATACCTGTCACTTATGAAAAGCTCATGGGTTTCTGCTATGAATGTGGAAAGCTAGGACACGTCCTTGTGGATTGCAATACTCATTCTAATACTGCGGAGGAAGACTTACCATATGGAGATCAGCCTAGAGCGATGAGAAGGGAAGGGGATGAGAAGTATAACGGAATAGAGTTCGACTGGGATGAGGACGAGGACGAGGAGGAGGATGACTGGGAGGAGGAGGACTGGGAGGAGGAGGACTCTAATGACAGTGATGATCAGAACTTGGGGTTGCCGGAATCTGAATCAGCACTGAATGGGCCAAAGCTGTGGGAACGAGAAGGGTTTCAATGGGTCAATTAAGAGAGGGAATGGAGAGGACCTGCAAAAGAATAGAATGCATAGGAAGATGGAAGAAGATCACAATTCACAGAAGAAAGGAAGATTTCAAATGTCCCTTTTGAAAGGAACAACTATCTTTTGATTTTTTCCCCCTAAATCATGTCATCTTTCAATTTCTTCAATAAATTTTAGTATTCAGTTTTGTGTTTCTAAGTTTCTTAAATTTATAATTAGATTCAAATTTCAGTTTATTGTCACTTGATGCTAGATCTAAAAAAGATTTAAGGTTACTTTTAAGTTTTGAGAGTTTCTATATTTAATGTTATTTTGAATTGTAAGTTAGTAGTATTAATTAGGTTCATTCTTGTCCTATATAAAGGTGAACTACCATGTATACAATTTTAGTATTGCATTTGTTATATAATATTTTGTGTATCACAATTTTGGTTGGGTATCACCAACATTTTCTACTTCAATGTATTTCCAAGAAGAAAAGGAACACAGTTTCATTTTAGCAATATATGTTCGATTTCCCAAAAAGTAACTAAGATTTGCTCTTGTTGTACAAAAGTCTAAAAATCTATTTCAAAATATTTGATCAACTACCTTGGCTATATATCAGAGTAATGGAAGTAAAGTCTCATCTATAAAGCCTTGTTCTTAATATTTTGCATCTTCATCGAGACACAAATGTTAGGAACTCACCTCGGATAGCAATGCTTTGGCATAGGTTCAGGAGTGTGTGAAAAGGCAAATTCCCTGCTTCCTGCTCTATCTGTATTAATCTTCCAGCTATCTACTTTGCTGTTTGAATATCTATCTGCAAATTTCCCTTGAACAAAGCTTGTCCAAAAGTAAAAACATCACCCCTTTGCCCCCTAGAGATAGTTGCCACACTCTGGCTGGCTTTGCCCCATCAAAATCTTCTCTGATTGAGCTTTTCTCCAAAACACAGTTGAAGATATAAAGTGGCGACGCCTAAGGTTTCATCAGCATCCTAAAATCATTGTCAGCCTTCAAACTGAACTTCTATGTCTCATCCTGCTATCTGTTAGATTGATCTCAATGCTTCAAGGTCAATGGAGTTTCAAGAATCATTCCACCTTATTTTCTTGCTCCTCTACATCAGCTAAGTTGAAAACTAACAAAAACTAGCTTGGTTGTTGGTTCTTCATCTTCAGTCAATTCATATCTTCCCAATACAAATGATTACTATACTATATGGTTAGCTTCCTGCAATAAATTGAATAACAAGTTGAATAGGAATTCCAAAATATTTTTTAACATATTTTGTTGTTACAATTTCTACGATAGGCCCAGAGAATGGAACTGGAAGACGGTGTAATAAGCAAAAAATTCTAACTAATAATACATAGACAAACTATCAGATAGGATTAGTACAAGTGATATGTATCGTGTGTAGTAGCCATATCGCTAATAAACTTCAAACTTAAACTTCTGCTAATTGAAGATGCAAATCTGTATAGGATTCATGAACAGGCCTAATCCACTGAATAATCCATAGACAGAAAACTATCAGATAGGAGTAGAACAAGTGAAATGTATCATTCGTAGTAGCCATATCGCTAATGAACTTCAAACTTAAATTTAATTTCTGCTAATTGAAGATGTAATCTGTGTAGGATTCATGTATAGCCCTAATCCACTAAGCGATTCTGGTAGAGAACAGAATGGTTACAAGCTAGGGTTCAAGAATTTTGCTCAATTAAGAAGAATGCAGAATCAAATTCCATTCTCAATAAAAATTTTACCATGCATTTCCTGTTGTAAATTCAATTCCATCATGTACAGCAATTGATCCCGGCAAATTCTATCCGTTCAGCTCAGTGGCATTGCGTAGCGGCACAACGGGCACAAATGACTCGTCTCCAACCATTTAACGATACAGTCTCTGTGGTAAACATGAGCGCACGGCAATCGCGTAACTTCCATTCCGTTCATCAGTTCATCCAAACATATTCTACATTCTCCGATCAATAGCTCTCCGCCGACATCAATCTCCACGTTCTTCAGAGCTTCGATTGCCGTCTCACTAGCCGGTGACGTTTTAAACGCTTGCGCCGATGATTCCCGCAAAACTCGCGCAATTTCCTCGCGTTCATTGTACGGCGAAACGACTAAAACGGACACCGCCAACGGAAGTATCCGACGGCCAGCATTAAGGGGATTGCATGCGATATCAGCCGCGACGGAGAGAACGTCCGGCACCGCCGTGTCCAAGAAGTCTTGCGCGACGCCGGTGCCAGAGAAAACGGCGATCAGGATACTGGAGCCACTAGCGAAAAAGACGTCGCAAGGTATCAAGAATGAAGATAGAGAGGAATTTACGAGTGTATGAAATTCTTGAAGGTGATTTGACTGGAGAACGTGGCGAAAGTGAAGATGAAGAAGGAAACAGTCACAGGGAAGCAAGTGAGAATTGGAAATGGTAACATTAAGATCATCTTCACCTTCTTCAGGTTGCCATATGTGGTAATCGTAGAGAGTATCCATGGCCATGCGAGATCAAGTAAGGTCAAGAAGTAATTAAAAAAAAAAAAAAAAAAAAAAAANTCTAGTATACCTAACCCCATATGCATGCATGAAAAGTATGTTACCTTTTAACGAAAGAGGCGTATTGAAGTATGGAACTCAAAAGTAACCCTTTCACAAACAAAAAAATGGCCCTTGGCCTACGTCTTGAGCCACTTTATTATTATTAATTTTTTTTAAAAAATAAATAATATTCAAAATATTCCCAAACATGTAAAAAGTATATAGGTATAAATAAAAATATACGTACGTAGTTGGAAAGTTGCATTCAGGATCACCAACTTATCAAAAGATTCGAAAAGGAAAAAAAGAAAGGCAAAAAAAAAAGAGAAAAAAAAAAAAGAAAAAAACAGAGAGCGAAACAAGAAGAAGGAAGAAAAGAGGGAAAGATTATACGAAGGAAAGAGGAGAGAAGTGGGAGTTGATTTTCTGTTATTTAGTTTTCGGATACAGAAAATTTTAATTAATTTATAAATATGGAAAAGAAGCCTATTGGGATTGAAGAAACAAACAAGGCAGCGTTTGGATGGGTCACAAACTCTAATTTATTTATTATTTTAGGCAACGTTTGCCTCCAAATAAAAATGGGTGTAATGAATCATAATACGCTTAAATCGCAGACATGATTAAATTGGTTTTGATCAAATTTACATAAAATTATGAATCTATCATATTTTATTATTACCGTTATCGTTATTGTTATTACTTGACCCTATGGATAATGATAAGGGTAATTGTAAATGTAACAATAAATACGGTAAATTCATAATATCAATAGCAGTAATAGTAAAGGTAGTGGGTCCCATGTAATTTTCAACCTAATTAAATTGAACATCTTTCATTACAAATTTTAAGACGAGCCCTATAACTCATTAAGAATACAAAAGTAAACAACAACAAAAGTAATTAATGGGGTCCACTATTTACATTATGATTGATGAATGGTAGATTAACTTTCACCTAGTGTAAACGTGACCTTAATTTGTTAATTGAAAAGGAAAAAAAAGAAAGTACATTACAAAAATTACTTGTAAAGTAGGACGGTAGTTGCAATTATATTTTAAACTTCCAATTGCAAAATTTAAGCCATAAAACTAATAAAAGTATTAAAATTGGACTCTTAAACTTACAATAATGATAAAAATTAGACCTCAAATGATAAAAACTAAACCCTCAAACTTATACAATTATTTCAATTTCTCTAATTATATAAGTTTGAGGGTCTAATTCTTAGACCGAATAAATTTGAGGGCTCAATTTTTACCAATAAAAATTTGGGAGTATAATTCCTATTATTACTTCTTGCAACTCGTCAGAGAAAACAAAAGAAAAAGAAAGGAGGGAATCTTGTTAACTCATGGTTATCAATTATCAATTATAATTTCCTTATCAAATAATAATAAATTAGGACTGTCGATGAAAATATGTTTTGGTGAAGTGAACTTAAAAGTAATCGTAATCGTTCAATTATATGAAAAATATATATTTTAAAAGTTACAATATTTTTAAAATGGTGTGACAGTAATCTAAAACAAAAGTGAATTATTATATTTAGATGGTAACTCCACTCTACTATTTCTTAATTTTCAACTGAAATTTTAATGAATTTTTTTTAGCATGAAAATTTCAAAGAATTTATACTTCAAAAATAATTTTGATATACTTACTAGAGATTAGAGAAATTTTAAAATAATGGATAAAGTTCTAAGTTTTTATTATTATAATTTAGCCTACAGAAATTGATCATATGGAGTTTATTTTATTTTGATGTTGATGTTTAATAGCCTTTTCACATAAAAGTTCAAAATATTTTACTAAGACGATTTTACATGGTGAAATCTTATTAATTAAGAAAATAGTTTTTTTTTTTTTTTTTTTTTTTTTTTTTTTTTGTGTAGGGGATGATACAAAGTTGTTTTAGTCAACTAAAAATTGTTCTGGACCATTTTTATAAGGATTTTTTATTTTTCTAGAAAAAAAACAATTTTTATAATTAATGTTTTGTTGCATAATCTAAAAAGAATCTAAAAATTATAAAAATAATAAATAATGTACTGAATAGCTTTTAGAGGAAGCCCTTTATTCGTATTTCATCCACATATATATATAAAAATTTCATTTGACTTGAGGATTTAAAAAAAAGTACATCTAATTCACTCTTAAAATCATCCTTTAATACAAACGGCGTGTACTCAGAAATAAATAAAATATAATTTTCAATCCTAAATTGTATCAATTTAAATCTTCATTGTATTAATTTAAATTATACTTTCATAACTAAATGAATTTACACTCTTAATTATGTTAATATTTAGATAAACATCATATAAAATTTATAATTTTCTTAAAATGGTGGTTCTTTGATGGTAATAGAAACTATTTGAAAAGCTTAATGCTAGAGTTATTACAATTTTGAAAATCATCCTATTGATAGACTTTTTTTTTTTTTTTTTTTTTCTATTTTTTAAAATTTTTTTTATGGTAATAGAAATTATGATGTTTGAAAAAATAGAATGAAAACTTTTATGCTTGCTATGGATTTTAACATTGTGTATGTTTGTGAGCATGATTTATCTTAATTGCAATTGAATAATGAGTTGCTTACTTTTAACACCAAAGTCAAGAATATCATAATTTGTGCATTAGAGAGACAAATACGTGACAAAATCTTACATTTTGGATATGCACATATGATATTTGACACCCTCAATTTTTTAAAACCTAAATTTTTGGATTGTATCACGTTTGAAAGAGGGTGTTAATTGATAAAATTACGAAATTTTAGGATTTAAATTACTACAATTATTAATTTAGGGTTTAGATTGATACAACTCCAAAGTTTAGGGGTTGAAATTGAATTTTTTTCCCTAAATAAAAAATATAGGGAAAATGGTGAGAGAAATGACCAATCATAAGCTGCTAAGTAATTAAATTTAGGTTTAAAACTCTATTTTAGTTGGTTTCTCAAAATCATTATTTTATTTTGATTTTTAGGGCAATGTTTGGAAGTGATTTCCAAATTAAGGCTATTGTAAAGACTCCATCATCCCTAAGGATTGGCAACTCGATTGGTTCTTTGTTAGTGGCGACTAGCTTGTCCATCTTGAATGGGACTTCTCTCCCTTAATTTCAGTTGAATTTAGGGACTTGGGAGGAATCGAATTCTTTAGCTATTGCACATGAACAGGGTGTGCCATTGAAATTCGTTTTGAAAATTAATGAAAAGAAAACAACTAAAAGAATAAACACATTCTCATAACATGCTGTAAAGAGAAAGAGATAAGAAAAATAAATTACACCTTTGAAGACCATCTTCTAAGGTTTTCTTTTCACATTGCGAACTCAACAAAAACTAAATCACCACCACTGGGTCTTCCTTGCTATTCTCTGATGGATTGTGGGATCCTTCCTTGTTTCGGAAGGAGAAGGAAAAAAATGGGGAGGAAACTCTGAGCAAAAGATTGAGAGAGATTTTTCCTTTTTCTTCTTTGTATCTTTTACAAAATGAAAAGCACCACCTCTAAAAATGATACATGAGAGGAGTTAGATCCCCTATGTAATAACCACTCCCCTCCAACTACAAGGAAGTTATTTTAATATTATTTAATTTTAATTTAATTAAAATCAAATTTAAAATTAATTTAAAAATAATAACAATGAATTAATCTTATTAACTAATTATAAATTTATTAAATATCACATATTTAATTAAACATGATTTAAATCATATTGAAATGCATAGCTCTCTCATAACTTATAGTTTTAATATGAATTGTATTTACATTAATTTTAACCTACAATATTTATATGAATCTCATTCAAATACATTACTCTCATATACTATATAGTTTTAATTATAAATCATATTTATAATTAACTATATACTATAATGTAAATATACATTATACTTTATATTAATCACATTAATATAAACAATACCCATATTTCCCTTAAATAATTTGAACAATTCAAATTATTCAAAAACTCTTTATTCCTTGTTTTATCTTTAGTGAGCTAGCAAAGAGACCTAATAAATCTACAAATTAGAAACTCTAATGATACGAGATTAATTAATTTCTTTAATTAAATTAATCAATATTCATTAACTATGAGTCACTCCAATAAAGTATGATTATATTTATATGTCCACGGATATAACCAATCAATAGTCAGTCATGAAGGAATTGAATTCCTTTGCAGACGGGCATAAACATTTGCTTTTAATCTACGTTTTGAATTTATAGAACATTCAAAGAACTTTAAACATATTTAACTAAGCATGCTTTACTTTAAACATGTTTAACTAAGCATGCTTTACTGTTCTTCTTTAAGGAGAAAGAAAATATCTTTGAGGAAAACTATTCAATCTTCTCCAATTCTTCATTGTATCCACGATCTCTTCAATCACGAACATGACACCACTACCAAGATTTTCCCCGCTATTCTCTAACAAGGACTAGGTTTGTGAGAATCTTTTTTTTTAATTTTTTTTAATTTTTTTATTTTTTAAGACAAGGGACAAGTTTATCAATTTTTACAGAAAAACATTCTTTGCAAAATTGTGAGAAATGATGAGACATTGAGAGACTATTTTAAGGGAAGTTGAGAGAATGTTCATTATTATGTTCATATATATTATGAGAGGGAAGGAGGAAGTTAATTACAACTCCCTTTAACTCAACTTTAACTCCCTTTAACTATGGAGAGTTAAAATTTAACTAAGGTTAAATTAAATCATATTTAATTAATTTAATTTAATTTAATTGAATAAAAAAATATTAATTAATCTAATTAATATATATATATATATATATATATATATATATATATATATATATATATATATATATTAAATAAAATCAATATTACATTTTTTGAAATCAAATCAATATTACATTTGAACCGTATTCAAATATATTTCCCTCTCATAACCTATAGTTTTAATATGAATCCCATTCATACTATTTAATATTTAAATCTTATTCAAATATATTATTCCCTCATTTTATAAATTTTAATTTTGAATCTAATTTAAAATTAACTTTATAATATGATTTATACATTCTATTTCATATGAATTTACATACATTTTATTAATTATATCATATATTTAACATTTAATTCTCTTATTATATGAATTTTGTTCATATTGATTTAATATTTGAATCTCATTCAAATATTAATATTCCAATGTTAGAAAGTTTAATTTTTGAATCTAATTCAAAATTAACTTTATAATATAATGTATCCATGTACATTATATTAATTGTAACATATACAATTAACTTAAAACCCTTATAATTTGAAGGGTTCGAATTCTTCAAAAACTAAATATTTCTTGTTTTCCAATTTGTGAACTAGTAGGGGGGACCTAATGAACCTACATATTAGAAACTTCAATGATATGAGATTAATTAATTAAACTCCTCAATTAAATTAATCAACAATTATTAATTGTGGGTCACTCCACTAAAGACCCACAATTGCACCCTTTGTACTGTAGATATATTTCTGTGTCCACGAATATAACCAATCAACAGTGAGTCGACCTTTCATGAATTGCTTGTCATTACAGTTAGGTCAAATTACTATTTTACCCTTGTAATTAAATCTGACTTCTTAAGTCCCACTAATTCTCTAATGAACAATCTATTTATGGTCCTACCATAAACAAAACCCTTTCGAGCTAGTGAGAGGGAAGGGCCTCATTGTTCAAAACCCGTAGTCAGCACTTAAGGGAGCAACTCATCTACTTACCTAAAGACTAGAAGGAGCGGATTCCATCACGTGTAGCTATGTTTCCAGCTCCCTACTTCGACAAATCCCCAAAATGGTATGCATGTTGAGTCGAAAAATTTGGCAACTTTTACCCATACAGATCAGAGGACTACCCTCATAGATAGGAATTCATAATTCACTCAGGATTAAGGTCAAGTCACCTATGGTCATCCTATGAAATGTTAATCTCTTCAGTCGATGGTGTTATAAAAAGAGATTAATCACTTTACGGTTCGATTTTATACAAATTCTTTGTATAGGATACGCCCACTCACACGTCTCTACAGGAACGATTACGATCAAATCGTTTGTAACACTTCACAACTTTTGTAACAATTACAACGTTGGTCGTATCCGTAGTGTCACTACCTTATCCTTATACTACAGATAATTTAGGTTATTACTTGAACATGATCCACCTATATGCCAACCACATACATGTTTAAGCTACATAAAATAACCTTGGATATTTCTTTAATGGATAATTGCAAATATAAAATAATCAATTATTATTTCAAATAACTTATTAACTACAAGCTTTAGGGCATGCATTGCAACAATCTCCCACTTGCACTAAAGTCGGTGAGACATGTATCCTAGGGCATACTCTATACCCAACATGCTCTTCCACTTGCCTTAACGCACTAGAGACATGTCTCATAGTCCTAAACATTCTAAAAGATCTTCTTACACTTTAGTGTAGAGAATCCTGCTATATAATTCAAAATGTTATGTCAACAACTACTATCTGGTCACCACCATGATGTTTCTCTCAGTCAGTTTTTATTTCTAGAACTTGGTGTTTACAAATATCCTCATACTTAGTTTGTGCACCACATTATCTCATAAAGTGGATAGACTATTTCATATCTGAAACAACTTTCAAATATTAAAGAATATACCATGACTATGCAAATTATTGCTTCGCAAGAAAAAATATTGCCTTGTAGTCCAATATACACCACTTAAAATAAAATATAGATTTCTCTAAATCCTGTATGAGACTTTGTACCTCGTAAAAGATCAAATCTTAAACTTGATACACCAATGTCTCATTATTCATAAGTTTTAAGTTTTAAACTCAATGATCATACCATTGATTTAACCGATATAACTAACCAATTGTATATTAAATGTTAATTAAGTCTCATGGAAGAATCATATCCCCTTAACACTTGAGGTGTCTCAGGAAACTTTTCCTTAGACATATCAACTTCACTTTGGAATGATACATTATCATTTCATCTGAAGCTATTGCATCAAACATTCAACAACAACTTTGTAAATGTAAGATGCATGAGACAAAATTAACATCATGTCCTCAACATCTCTATGTGGACAGTTAATATACAAAATCACTTCAAACCAACTATTTGAAATTCGTTAAGTAGTCTAACTTTCATACTGATTTTTACTTCATTCATAATGAGTAAATAACAATATAAAACAGATAAATCATTACAAGAAAAATCACATTCAGTGGTAGAAAAAACGCGTTGCTAAAAGACCAAAAACACCACTAAAAGTATTAGCAATGCCTACCTCTACGTTGCTAATTACGCCGCAGTATCCATGCAGTTGATAATTTGAGTAACGCGATCACCGGGCGTCACTAAAACTCGAATTTTACTAACGTGTGCATGTTACTAAAACCTCACCTTTAGCAACACGTTACTTGTCATTAAAACCTCAACTTTAGCAACATGTTACTAAAACCTCACCTTTAACAGAAACGTAGCAAGATTGTCACTAAAAGTTAAGTTTCAACGACATATAAACTGTTGCTAAACGTGAACTTTTTATTAGTGCAAGCATTTTTTTGCGACATAGCTAAGCATCGGTATAATTTATATTTGTCACTATAGGTATCAAAATACGTTTTTTAAAAAATTTGATTTACTCATGTTATAAAAAACGTCGCTAAAAGTATTTTATTAGTTAAAAAATACTGTTCAATTTAAGTTGTAAACTTGTTATAAAACTTAAAATGTAATCATCTTTTGAACAAATTAAATTAAGAGTCAAGTATCAACAGTCATTTTATGTTTAAATAAAAAAATTATGAAAGGATATACACATTTCCAACATCAAGACTATCATTGAAACAAAATAAAATAATACTTTGCATAACAAGTTATATCAACATACTTCCATCATTTCCTAGATGAACTGAAGGTATATCAACCAAAATTAGTACCAATACTAGGTACCACAAGTACACATAACAAAAATTCCAACATAGGTCTTTGAAATGTAAAAGGTCATTTTGCAACAAAAGTATAAAATACCAACCCAAAATATTTGTACGTCAATCTTTTAAACTCTGTCAAATATCATACTCCAAACCATTGCATAAAATCCGGCAAATAAACAAAATGAATTATGTAAGCACATAGCAATGGCCTCCCAATAAGAGACTAGAAGACAAACGAAACCAACATGGAAACAAAGCATAAACTTCCGATGGGCAAAAGAATTTATGGACAAGCACCAAAATAAAAAAAAAAATGAACAACCACACTTAAATCCGACTTCTTATAACAAACTAAATGAAAATCATGCAAAACATTGCAACTAAACAAAACTCATTAACATAGAAAGAAAACCCCCCAATGAGACTTAAACAAGATAGAAAGGAAACAACTAAAAGAACTACTTAAACCACAATCATCAAAACCTTAGGTTGGTATAAAGAACTCAAAAGAAAGTAAAATCTTAAGCAATGACCGCCCAACAAAGAAACTAGAAGACAAACGAAACCAAATAACAATCTAAGCATAAACTCCCAATGGGCAAAAGTACACGGGGACAAGCACCAAAATAAAAAAATGAACAACCACCTAAAATCCAACTTTTTATCAAAGATTAAATGAAAATGATCCACAGCATTGCAAACTAAACAAAACTCATTAACATAGAAGAAAACCTCCAATGACACTTAAACAAGATAGAAAGGAAAAAACTAAAAATGAACAGACACTTGAAATCCAATTCTTCTAGGAACACCATAATACTCCAGGGAAGACTAAATAAATTGGGGGGGGGGGGGGGGGGGAA
>QLSR01001475.1:476744-489954 GCA_031780015.1 Citrullus colocynthis
GGGGGGGGGGGGGGGGTGGTAAGCAAATGCACTTCCATCTTCTAGGAACATCATAACACTTCTTAATCTAATCCAACACACACTACTACAATTTTGGCGTTTTTTGACGCACATGTTTTTTGTTTTCTTGATAGTCACGAAAAGATACCATCATGAAAATCTTAATTTAGAGTTTTAAAATGATTATTAATTTAAATTTACATTTCTTGATGGTCTTAGAACATCAAGAAAGGTTTATATTTAACTTGATGTGCATGTACATCAAGAAAAATATTTTATTGATTGAAAAGTACATAAGTTACGTCAAAATAGTGAATTCCCGGTTTTTGGATTTGTTGATGGTCAAAAACTATAAAAAAAAACTCTTTCTTGATGGTCATTGCCCATCAAGAAAAGCATGAAGATGGACATTAATTGGCCATCAAGATACTAACTTTTTGTATAAAAGGTATTTTACTAGTTGGTTGATGAAAAGTACTAGTCGATTAATGAAAATTACTTGATTCATTATATTGTGCTATGATGTTCCAATGAGATGGTTTGATGCTGTCAATTTAGATATTGTGATTGAAAATTTGGAGTTATGTCGTTGAAGTTGTGTAGTCGCGTAGTCGACGGTGTTAGTAGAAATGATCTGGTGTAATGTGATTGAAAAATTGGAGTTGTGTAGATGGGGGTTTGCAGAAGATGTGTAAAGTTGTTTCGCAAGTTGGTTGTTTGGAGTGAATGCAAATTGCAGGTATAAAGCATGCTTGGGTCGATTACAGGTTGCTTGTGGGGAGTCACAATGACTCATATTTTTTTTCCTAAATTGTTATAGTTGACAGTAAAAAGACGTCAAGAAAAGTTGATAATTGACAGCCAAAAAACATCAATAAAAACATACAATAATACATTTGTCTTGATGGCCAAAAAACGTCAATAAAAAGGGTCAACTTGATAATTTTTACAAATATTTGATGGACAAAAAATATCAATATTAATCTACTTTAACGTTAAAAAAATATCAACAAAAGTATCTATCTTGATGGTTTTCTCCAATACTTAAATGGGCAAAAACCCATCAAGATAGAGTTTGTGTTGACATTTTTTGGCCATAAAAAAAGCTATCTTTCTTGATGGTCAAACTTTCTTGATATGAGCTTTTTTAATGTTTTTTGGCCACCAAAGTATGTCTTTCTTGATTTTTTTTTTTTTTTTTTGCCGTCAATAAAAGCCAAAATTGTAGTAGTGACATTACAAAAAAATAGAAAGACTATCATAACTGTAGGATAGTCATAGCACTTCAACACACGTAATCCAATCTGACATATTACAAAAAACATAAGGACTACCATAAGTGCAAGATAAGCACTTCAACACATGTAACCTAATCCAACACATCACCAAAAAAAGAAAAAAAAAAAAAAAAAATACCATAACTGCAGGATAGTTATAGCACCTCAACATACATAATCTAATCCAACAACCAAGAAATTAGAGTTGTAAGAAGAACGTCTTACAAATATTATCTTTTAACTATCGTTAGACTGTTTTGAACTCCTTTCTATGCTAGATGTACCTTCTTGAGTTGTCAATCTTCTTAAGATTTCTTGAATCATGGCTTGTTAAGATTCAACTACACTTTGCAAGTGTGCAACTTGAGTATATGTTTCTTTAGCACTTTTGTAACTTGTTCCTCCCGAGCACTTTTTGTTCTTGGTCCTCAACCAAGATCCTTCACATGACCTGGCCGCTTACCCAACACTTATTTACAGATTTCTCTATTTGCAATAGGTTCTCCCGCTTCTTGTGAAGTAGTTTTTAATGCCATCATTTCGTCTATAAAATAATTATGTTATAATATTAATACAGTGTGAAAAAAGAAGGAAATTATAATAAACATAAACTTCATCCACGCATCCCTTCTTTGCACTTGGAGTTAGCTGAAATAACTCAATATCACTTTAACTTCTTACCCTTTTCTAGTTCCTGATATGGCCAAAGTTATTGGATAAGAAGTAGTTATTATGATATATAAATGAGATACATACCTTTCTTTTCTTATGACGTAAAAATGTCGCAGTGCCACCTCTACAGATGAATGGAAGAGCAGTTCGAGCCTTAGTATTTGCTTCATAAATTTTCTTAAAGTCTTCTCTTTCCCATTGATCACATAAACGATTCCAATCTGAATCTCGTGCCACTCGTTTGTCTCGATGTTTTTGTGCTTCAGCTGGAGAGTCGTATTATTTGTAAGTTTTGTGTAATGAACAATGGGAATCCTTTTTGCAGAAAACTCATCTCATGTTTGAGACAATTTTGTACTATAGGATCATCCAAATCTAGAATGAAGTAGTTCTGACATTAAAGAACGAAACATGTTAGTTTTCATTTGTATAAACGAATATAAAGTTTATATTTAACTTACCAAAAGTCTGTCTATTATCTCCCTTTTTACCTCCTTCGAGACATGTGTCCAATACTCACACTCAAGAGGTATTACTCCACAAACCCCCTTTCCAATGGTAGAGTTCAATTTGGCTGAGTCCTTACAAATGTGTTTTCTATCTTCTACTTCAATTTTAATTGGAATGCTACCATATTCTTTGACATATTTCTCGAGTGCGACACCTCTAGTTTCTCCTTGACCTTTTGTTTGAGTCGTAGAATCTTTATGAGAAATATCAAATGTTAATACATTTAATGTGATAAGAAACCGAAATATTTATTTATAGACAAGAACACATACCTTGAATATTTGAATTTGTCGAACAAATTTCTTGCTCGTTAGTAGAATCTTCATTATTGTTGTTTGAGGTTCGTTGGGTGTTTGAGGTGGACCTACTACGATTTATTGGTCCAAAACTTCTTGACGATATCCTGCAGTAATAACATAACAATAAAAGAACAAATATAATACAATTCATATGTATATATGTAAATGTAAGTAGTTATGTATAATTAACAACTAGTTTTATACTTCATTGTCAGAATTTTCATCACATAATGATGTGTTTGAATGTGTGCTCATTGGCTCATCGCTAGAATGATCAAAATCAAACTCTTCTTTATCAATCAATTCTTCATGAGTTGATGCTTCTTCGTTATCTTGTACAAGTAAATATACTTGATTTTCAATAATCAAAGATTCAACATCTTCTCTATTAAAGGTTTGTGAATCTAGGTTATCTTTGACTCGAGGATAACATATAGGCATTGATTCATTTGATGTTACTTCTATTTCATTACTTTCTAGTTTTGGAATATCTCCACACATGTCTCTGTTTAATTTGTTGAACAACTTTCCAATCTTGACCAAGTTTGTAATCATCTAAGTAGAATACTTGTACGACTTGACTTGCAAGGATGAATGACTTATTTTTGTACCGTTAGTAACAAGTATTTATTGATGTAAAGCCATCAATTACATTAATTCTATGTTTCTGTGAACTGGAATTATACCATTCACACTTAAAAAGATTAACTGCCTTCATACAAATGTATTGGAACCTTATTATTTCATGTAATTCACCGTAGAAAATTATTTGTCTACTTTCAACACCATAACTCCACTATTTTGAGTGGTCCGACAACTATCACGATCTTTTGTATGAAATCGAACTTCCTTTGCTACACACCTACTATAAGATCAAGCACAATCAATTGGACTAGAAGCAAGGGCATACAAATCATCGGATATCATTTTATCACGATGCAACCTTTGGGCCTAATCATAAAGACAATGATTAGATAAAACAAAGCTATATAACTTAAAGGTAGAATCACACTCAAGAGCACGCCTTTGTTTTGAACCATGTAGGGAATTTTAGTTATTGCATCTTATGCAAATCACCATGTCGATTAATTGATTCAAATACTCTTATATATTCCCTATACTTTGCAAGTTAATTTCATTTTCCATTTATATTAAAAATATAAAAATGAGTATTACAAAACATACTGAAGATAAAGTTCCACTTCATCACTAGAATTTGACTTTCAAATGAAAATAAATGGTTAACAACTCTTGTTAACTATTAAGAGGTCTTGCTTGAAACTAGTTCATCAACACAACTTAACCTTTTCACAGGTTTGCAACCTTTCATTTGACATTCCTTATAAAATCAGTATTAGTCACACAAATACATTTTTTTTTTTTTTATATATATTTTTGGACATTACAAAAGGCCATTTCATAATTCCTCAAGGACTACCTACACTTAGTTGTATTTTCAAACATTTGTTTCACCAAGTGTATTTGTTAAAGGTTTGTTTTGACACAAGTATCCCAACTTAAATACTTAAATGTAGTAAACTAGTTTTATAACACTTTCATAATCCAAAATTGGTTCTCAAACCTTTTAGAGGAAATAATGTTCAAAGTTGCAATCTCTATTGCATGTTCTTAGTGGAATCGACATCGGATTCGTATGGCAATGCGGACTCGACTCAGGATGAGGATTCCGCTTTGAATAATGCTGCTATGAGCCGAAAGAGCTGGTAAGCTATCTCGCTAAACGAAAGGAAAAAGCACGTACGGGTTGCCCTCGTTGCAAGGGGCGGGGGCCAGCCAAAGAAGGTCAGTCGAACTCGGTTAGGACCCTTGATCCGGTTCAGCTAGGTTCTTCCATGCGATAATGTATGCGTATCGGTATCCTCTTCTGGACCGGTTGCTTTTGATTTTGGTTTATACGTTTGGAGAAACCTGCTTTTGACAGTTATACGATTCCAGAAGATGATCTAGAATTGGGTCAATCACGTTTATTAGAAGTGGACAATAGAGTGGTTCTACCAGCCAAAACTCTCCTCTGCCAAGCAAGAGAAAGCTGCGGGCATTCCTCAGATAAGATTCTTTACTCAAAGCGAACATAAGTGGGGGTTCTTTCCCTTAGTCGATCTTGCTCTAGGGTGACTCAATAGCTTCCCATTAGTAGTTCCACTTCGACATCTCGGAGAAGTTCTAGCTTCCCTAAGGCTTACGAGAGACCAGAAGACCTTAGTAGGACTATGTTTAACAAAGTACTTAACATGTACAAAGTTTAACAAGATCACATTTCTCTTGTAGCATCACAATTTCATCCAAATTGCACTTAATGCTTGATGTTGTTTTCTAATCTCATTTCTATCAATTAGGCATAGTACATTAAAATTCATGTACTAATCATTATGATATGATCATAATGTCACATTAGATTTGTCTAAATGACTTAAACTTTAATCTAATTTCTTTTGAACATTTTAAAAAAAATGAGACTTATGTTGCATTAGATTCATATACTTTCATTCATAAATACTCATCAATCATATTAGTGACTTATTTATGATGTTAGACTTACTTTTTCAGTTACTAAACCACTTTGGTCAAAATGCATAGGCTCAATGGATTCTTTGGGCACGTAGACTTATCTAATGAGGTTCAATGACACTCTTGCATAAAAAACAAGATTCTTGATAGGTAATAATGATTTAACTCTAACTCTTAGAGAATTACCGGTAACTATCATTTTAATGCCAAAGACAAGTATCCTTTAAGGAATAAATAGTTTATATTTATTTCTAGATTTATTAATCCTTACTCTATTTCAGTTTAGTATTTAGATGCGTTAACTTTTAACACACGGAAAAATGTAATTATTTAAAGCTGAACATATTTTCAAATAATTTTGAAAACAAACCTTATCACTAAAAAAACATTCATACTCTATAAATTATTTAAGTAATAAAGTCTGAAGAAATTGAATTTCTCTTAGGGTGATAAAAGCACCATATTTAGCATAAATAAACGACATTTTAATGTCTCCCACTACGTTAACTGAGATGAACTTTCCATTTCCAACTAGAAAAATTATTCTACTAAATTAAGGGTGTGTTTGGAATACATTTTCGAGTGTTTAATTTAAAAATAAGCCATTTTAGAAAAAATTGGAGTGTTCAACCACTCAAAATAGATTTTGAAGTGTATTTTAAACTATTTTTTTTAATAAAAAGTTTAAATAAAAATGAGTTTTTTGAAGAACACTCTTTTCTCAAGTCAATCTCCAAATGAACCCTAAGTATTTGTCAAGAAACACACAAAGTAATAAAGAAAAGAAAAACAATTGTGATAGTGAATCCTTATTGAACTACCTAGGTGTGAATCTGTAATTTCCACCAAGAATTTAGTAAATCAAATTTACTTTATTCTTATTCTTCCCTCTTTTTTAGGTATTTCTAAAATTTCTTGACATCCCAAGCTAATTTGGAAACATGTTCCTTATTGGCTCTAGTCATAGAAACTTTTCTTGGACTTAGACAACACTTAGGTTTTGAGGTCATTTAGCTTCCCATGACTCCAACATACAATATGTTTTTCTCGTGACTTTATTTTATAACCAAGACACACCATATGTTATCTATAAAAGTAAGTTATCACTTCATTTATAATTCATGAACATTTCATGAATTGGCAACAACCTTTTTGAGAACATTTCCTAAATAAAAGACAAATTAAAAAAAAAATTACACTAACATGAAGTGTTGATGACATTTTTTCAAGTAACTTATTTATCAAATATCTTGACTTATATCGATAATTAAAAACTAAAACTCCCATGAGAAATTGACATAACTTTGAAATATATAAAATATGTTATTTGACTTTATGCAATCTTCTACCCATTCTAATTCAACATAGAAACTAAAATGAACCCAATAGATTTAATATGAAACTTATTCATATTAATTTAAAATTTCTATTGTTAAGATACTCCAGTGAGTTAGAACAAGTGCCACCAAAGGGTGATCAATTATTCATTCACTAGAGTGAGACATTCTCAAATAATTGTTACACAAGAATAACTCTTATTCCTTATAACAATTAGTTACCATTTATTTGGTCAAGAAATCATTAACTTGCTTAACTCATTCATATTAATTCAAAATTTCTACCGTTAAGATACTCGAGTGAGTTAGAACAAGTGTCACTAAAGGGTGATCAGTTATTCTTTCACTAGATTGAGACATTCTCAACCAATTGTTACACCAGAATAACTCTTATTCCTTATAACAATTAGTTACCATTTATTTGGTTAAGAAATCATTAACTTGCTTAACAATTTATTGTAAGTGTGAGCTTCCATTTTAGATCCAAAAGTTTCCAATGAGCCAACCGGAAGGAAAAACTGATTGGGGACAAAAACTAAAGTGACCCTATCTATTACTGGAGTTTGAGATCAATTCTATGCAAACGCCTTCCAAAGGGGGACATAATACGAGGTGCTATGAGGCCTAGCATGAAATTTCACATGCAAACCAATGAAAGAGACTGTAGGATGTGTTGGCACACATTCCTCTCCCTCTTATTATAAACACTTCCTCCATTCACCTTGATATGGACTAGTGCAAACACCTTTCGAAGGGAGGACACAAGCTAAGGTGTCACAATGCCGAGCATAGATCTCACGGTGTGAACTTTAACGAAGAGCGTGAAAAGAGAATGACATATCATATACATCTTTTTCCTCCCACTAAGTAGTTTGAAATTGAGTGTTCATTATTTAGGTAAATTAGGCTAAAAAAATTATCTAAATGTTGTTAGATTTGCTCAATATAACTCTTATATTGGATAGTTTAACAATGTATGATTATCATTTATTAAACACTTAACTAAATTCTAATCATCTAATGCATACTTATAAAACATTTGACTAATTCACCTTCCAAGTCGGTTCCTAGGTAGGGGTGATTCATTTCTGATGAGCTTAAAAACCCTAGCCTTAGATAAAACCTTCCTTAGACAAAGGTCCCTTATAGACAAATATTTTATAATTAATCTTTTATTTTCTCATTTTAATCCTATTAAAAAAAAAAAAAACAAGATTTATTTTAAATATAATCTCATTAGAAATAAAATTGAAGATTAATTAATCAAATTTTAAACCGTTTAAAACAAATTAATTAATCTTATCCTAATCACATTAGCCTAGCATGCAATTTTATGATATGCATCTCACGGTATTATCAACTATATAACAATTATAAACTAGTTAGTAAAAACATATTTCATGCCTATCAAATTTCATTAACATACATGATATATGATATAACTTTTATATTAATGTTAATAAAAAAAAACTATATAGTAGACATGCTTTTAATCATGCTTTTAAAGCATATAATATAACACTTATATTATAATCATGCAAACTATATAGTATAATCATGCATGTATATACTTTAGGAATTAACCTAAAATTTAAATATAACATTTGCATTTAATATGATACATGATCATGCCTTTTCATTAATTAATATAACTCTTATATTAATACTAATGAACATAATAAACATGCTAATCAAATAATATAATACTTATATTAAAATGATGCATGACATGCTTAATTAATATGCAATCATATAATATAACATTAATGAATATGTTTAACCTAAGGTGAGATTTTAAACTATACATCATACTTTATACAACATATATTTAATATAATTAAACATACATTTCATGCATAGTAAAACTATATTATAAAAATAATAGACCAAATATTGACACCCTAATAAAAATGTTAAATTAAATTACATTATCAAGTCAACCCCTTCATGGACGATCCGTAATTACAGTTGGGTCAAATTACCGTTTTACTCCTATAATTACATCTAACTTCTTAAGTATCATTTGATCCCTCTAATGAACAATTAGTTTGTAGTCCAACTATAAACTAAATCCCTCTTAGGCTAGTGAGAGGGTGAGACCTCATTGTTCAAGACCTGAAATTAGCCTTTAAGGGAGTAATTCATCTACTTATCCTAAAGACGAGAAGGAGTGAATTTCTTCTTGTGTAGTTATGTTTCTAGCTCCCTGCTCGGACAAATCCTCAAAATTGTAGGCATATGAGTCGGCGAAACTTGCCACTCTCATCTATACAGATTAAAGGACTGCCCTCATTGACAAGAGTTCATAACTTACTCAGGATTGAGGTCGAGTTACCTATGGTCATCTTATGAAATGTAAATCTCTTCAATTAATAGTGTTATAAAGACAGATTAATCATTTCGTGGTTCGTTCTTATGCAAACTCTTTGTATAGGATACCCCTACTCGCATGTCTCCACATGAACGATTTAGATCAAATCGTTTGTAACACTTACAACTCTTGTAACATTTACAAAGTGGGTTGTATTTGTAGTGTCACCATAATAAGACAACTAATTTTATCCATATACTGCAGACCTTTTAGGTTATTAGTTGAACACGAGCTACTTGTATGTCTATTACATACATTCAAGCTACATTAAATAACCTTAGATCTTAGTTTATTTGATTAAGTTAATGCAATCTAGTATTTACATAATACAAACTACAAGACCCATGAGATTTAGGCACAATCCCAACAATCTTCCACTTGTCTTAAAGTTAGTGGGCTGTATAATACAAATACAATAAACTAGGGCATCCTCTATACCCCGTAATACTCCCACTTGCCCTGTAATACTCCCATAGACCTAGGCTCTCAAGGTGACCCTAAAAAAATTTAACCTTGTTTAAAGCTTTAATCAAGCTTTGGTCCAATCTCTTTACCTTGTTTGCTAAGGTAGCAGACTCATCTATTGGTTATGCTTTTGGTGAAAGGGTACCTGTGGATATGACTGTTTGCTCCCATATAGGTGTTCGCCTAGAATGGTGATTTCAATTGGACTCATCACCCACATCCTCGAATTGAAGGGTACTGATCTATATGAAAAGGCCTGCCCCAAATTGGGCCCGCCTAGGATGGTGATCTTGAAGGGATACATAGTAGGCGTCCTTTGCTGGGATCCCATCATTTATATCATTACTCATAGTGTAGACTTAGATTCTCAATAGTAGGCACAAGAAAACCGTTCCTCACAAGTAGTGCCAACTGTTGATGCCAAAAATCCTATACTATTTTCTACTGTTAAGTTACTCACAAGCCCAAAACTGACTTGAGTGTCGGATTGTGTGTAACTTGGCGTCGTGCCAGTGGTTAATTTGTTTTGTCTTGCAAGCACTTGGGCTATTTTCCTTCGTAAAATGAATTTAAGCTTGATCCATTTTTTGGCGCCAACAAAAACTATTTTTGTCATTTTCAAAAGTGTTGTTTTCATATATAGCAAAATAAGCCAACTTATTTACAAATATGGCAAAATGGAAATGTTGCTTGGTTTATGCATGAATAATTTATGATAGCCTTATGTCGTCCTCATGGAATGAGAATTAAATATCTTTGTTAAATGCAAGTTTTTCCTATAAAACCAAAGTGTAAGTCTTAATAGGGTTCTTGGAGAATCCAGGGTCAAACACAAGGACTTGTGACAAATCTATGCTTGGACTTAGTTGATTTAATGCAATGTCGGTATAAATGATGCATCAAGTGATAATGCGTTGAAATACCTAAGGGTGACTTAATTACAAGTGATGGTAACTGTGAGTGATGATGAATGGGTGAACATGTTGGGTGATGATGTGTTAGCTATGATAATGGTGAAAATGCTAAGTGCAATTATAACCAAATGCAGGGGTTGATAATAGGAAAAATCAGTGGAGGAGGTAGGGCTGAGGGGAGTTTACTAACATTTTCCTAAGTAATGTATAAGTAAGTGTTCTATCTTAAATTCTAAAATTGAGAACTCAACTCTCTCTACTTCTGTGCCACATTTATCTTATCTTTAAAGCCCATGTAGAGTTACCTAGAGACATAAAAGACTAATTTTATCTCTAAAGCGAAATCTTTTCTTGTTTAAATAAAAGTTTTAATCACTTACTCTCTCAAGCAGTCAATTACTCTTACTTAAATTTATTTATTCCATTGATTCACACGAGACTTTTAGCACATATCAAACAAGATGAACTCAAACTTATGCAAGACTTGTCAAATGTTAGTTTAATCCACTCAACCTATTAAGAAATTAGCTAACCATAGTTAAGAATAAGAATGACATGGATGAATGAAAATGTTGAGCAATCTAATTTATATTAAAAAGTGTTGAGTCTTTCGATTTCACTATCTTAATACAAATGAGAATGACTAGAACATGAAATTGAATATAGAAATAAGAATGTCGAGCTGCTGGTTGCAATGTCTTGCTCTCTTAGACTTTGATGATTACTATTTTGAAGTAATTGCACGAGCCAATAGGGATAAACTCTTACTTTTCAAGAGCAGAATCTAAGCTCTCACTCAGAATTTCTCAAAGAAAAGCTCGGAGTTTGAAGATGAAAATGAAGGTGAAAGAGATTCAACAGAGCTTTCACTACTTGGTCTGAAAATTCCTTTTCAAAGTTGAAGTCTTATGGGCTATTTATAGGCGTTCAAAAGATAATTCTCATGATTGACTGATTCCTTGTATTTAATTCCATGCCCTGTTGTGTAAATTTCTTCGCGTCACAGGTTCATTGGCTCTGCCATGACTTTGTCAAACCAATCGTCCACAAGCATTTTGACACGACATTCACCGTCCACATGTTCATCGATTCCTTTTCTACCCGATTCATCTCGACGCCAGCTTCTTTGACGTGTGGACCAATTAGTTGGTTTGATCTCAACTTTGTCTGGTGGTAGCACCTTCAATTATCCTTGGCTGTTTTTGGCTTCTTCTCATCGAAATCCTACGTCTAAAAGATACAAATCTCATAATTTCCAAGATAAAAGATTTTGTAAATGGCTTGAATGTAGGGTTGATCATTTTACACTATTTTATTTTCAAGTTAATGTGTTTTCTTCTGCATTATTCTAATTATTCCAAATGAAAACTACAATAAATTGTATTTTTACAAGTTAGCAGGAAAATAGTAGTCTATCATTGTCTATCAGTGATAGACATTGATAAAAGTCTATCAATAATAAACAATATTAGAGTTTATTTGTCGATCAGTGATAGTAGTTTATCACTGCCTATCAATTTGAAAAAACTTTTTTTTTTTTTTGCTATATTTGTAAAATATTTTTAGTAGTTTTGCCATTTAAAACAAATACCCTTTTCAAAATCACTCTAAAACATATTTTTAATCATTCAAACCGATGTTTGATGATATGAAAATTGCATTTAAAAGTGTAAAATTAAATATTAAGTTAATCTTGAGTGATTAAAGACACATTTTAGAGTGGTTTTGGATATGACAAAAGTGATTCTAACAATTTCAAAATTACTCCCTTCCATACACTTAAACTATTAAATTTTTATTTTAATTTGTAAACACAAAAAGTAATGTTACCTTACTAAATTTTGATTTTAATTTGTAAACACGATAAGTAATGTTAGCTTAAGGTGTTGATTTGAACAATAACCATCTTTTTATTCCATTTCGTAGTTTGATGCCTAACCTAATTCATTGAATATGTTTTAAATATTTATTAATTATCAATCGAACAAGTTGAACAAGTATCAATTATCATTAAAAGATTTCTAAAAACAAGTTATCATTAAAAAAAAAAAAAAAAAAGGTCCCAATTCACAATTTTTAAACTACGAAAATATTTATTGTCAAATACTATTATAGAGTAACGATATCTCGAAAACTACAACAATGTCTTGTTTAAGAAAAAAAACACTTTAAGTGCATCATATTGGTTTTTTTTCATAATAGAATTTCAATATAAGCATCTTTAATTATTATTCACATTTTTTTTCCATGACCTTTCATTCAAGAACAATAATTTTATAATATCAACCTTCATAAATACCTCAATTAGTGAGCGTAGTAATTTAACTATAATTAAATTTCTATATTGTACTAAAAAAAATTAAAAATAAATAAATGTCTCAATTACAATTCTTAAAATAAGTTAATGTGAGAGAAATTGTAATGGATAGAAATAAAAAAAATTAAAAATAAATAAATGTCTCAATTACAATTCTTAAAATAAGTTAATGTGAGAGAAATTGTAATGGATAGAAAAAAAAAATATATAAAGTTATTTGCAAACATAGCAATGATATTCTAAAATCGCATATATAGCAAAAAGTTCAAAACTGATTCTCGAATTTTTTTATTATTACGATTTTACCCTCGTTTGTATATCAACAAGTATATCTAATATACTTTATATTTTGATATATCAGTCAACTGATATATTTTGTATTTGGTATATTAATCAGTAGATATATTTTATTTAAAGAATATCATTTATACAACTAATATATCATGACATAACTGTATTATGGTCAATGTTGTTTGTTCGATTATGGTAACTATTTTTTTTTTTTTTTTTTTTTTTTTA
>QLSR01001475.1:490301-528493 GCA_031780015.1 Citrullus colocynthis
ATTTTTTTTTTTTTTTTTTTTTTTTTTGTAATTACGAATAACTTGTGAAAGGTTGACTTACTAATCATAGTTTTATCAGATGGACACAATATATCTACAATGAGAAGAGTGCAACTATTGAGCTACAGTGGAGTGTCTTGATAGTTAATGAATGTTGGTTAATTAGGTTAAGGAGTCTAGCCGGTTAGTCTTGAATCGTTAGAACTCATGATCTGTACGTCCATTAAGTCCCGCATCTAGCTTTGTAATAAACCTTACCAATATGTGATGAAATGAATTTAAATCGTTTAAATATGGATTATGGATTTTAAATATTAATTACATACGATATAGAAGCATCGGTTTCAATGGTGAAAGGCAGATTAAAATTTGGGAGGGCTAAGACTGGTAGTGTGGACATGACATTCTACAACTTCTCAAACGCTTCCGTAGCCTCCTTACTCTAACTGAAAGCGTCTTTGTGTAATAGCTTCGTTAAAGGGGCTGCCAACACTCCATTAATTCAGCACCAAAAACTTCGTAATTCTGTTACATTTTTTGGTGTCGACCATTGGGCATAGCTCGAATTTTATCTCCATCTGCCTCCACACCTGCTTTGGAGACCCAGTGACCCAAATATTGTATTTTCAATTGGCTGAAAATTCACTTCTTTCGATTGACAAATATCTTCACTAGAAACAAGGATGTCATCAAAGAACACAAGGATAAACCTCCTAAGGAAGGGTTTGAAGATCGCATACATAAGAGATTGAAATGTTCTGAAACTCAATCATAAAACCTTGATCCTCTGCTTCCCAGGTTATGGTCATCACTTTCAGACTCACTTCCGCTCTAGTCAACGATGGGTCCCCTTTTAATGTCACCTGTTCATCGCCGGCAGCAAACGTCATTGTTAACGTCCGCCAGTGCACTCCCATAAATCCTATGGTACACAACCACGACATTCCTAAAATTACATCCATTTTACCCAAATCCAATGGCAAAAAGTCGTCGACTATAGTGATACCCTGAAGTAATACCATTACTGACTTGCAGATGCCTTGACCTCTGATGGTCGTTCCGTTACCCACAATAATACCGTAATTCGAAGTTTCTGCAACCTGGAGTTTCAACTCCTCCGCTAATTTTTTATGGATAAAATTGGGGGTTGCCCCACAGTCGATGAGAATAACAACTTCCTTTCCCCCCACGATACACCTAACAAAGAAGCTTGAGAACAGGGGGTGACAAGGGATCCCCTACGTTATATATTCACCATCTCAAAATGAACATGACCTCCAAAGCTACCCAAAGCCCTACATAAAACACTCCTTGCCCTGTACGGACGTACTCCCACTAATCCCAAGATAACTACTTGCTTTACCTGACCCAGATACAAGCCCAACACACCTTTGGCCCATTAAGGTCTGTCGAATCCCTTTCTTGCCCCTCCTCTGGAGGCCTAACACATTCATGGGTTCCCCATTGCAAATGTGGAACGTCGGAGTGTCTGGATTTCGAATGTTGTTGATGAAGTCTCAAGGAAAATTTAGAATGACCTGATTGACAAAGGCCCCCATATTAAAGCCGCTTTCTCTCATCCAGTAGCGAATTGGAGCACTCCACCAGAGGGCTTCTTGAAAATAAACCTGGATGCAGCATGGTCTTGCCTCCCTCCTGTTACTAGTTGGAGTGCTATTGTGAGATATTTAAACCATGCTCTTGCTGCGGTAGCTGCAAACCAGCTGAGGAGCTCTCTTGAAGCCCCGTTAGCTGAACTTTTACCTATCTTGGAAGGTCTGCGCCTTGCGAAAAGGTGGTGGCTCGGATTTTGGTGGAATCATATTGCCTTCAAGCGCTGAATTTGATCAACAAAGTTTCTTCGTCTCTAAACGAAGGTTTCTGTTGGCTTTCTGAATTTTGGGGGCTCGCCACTGATTTTGTGGTCTGCCCCTTTTGTTTTGTAAATAGATCCTCGAACAGGTTAGCCGATTGTGTGGCTTAAAAGCCCAAAAAGCCTTTTTATCTTCTAGTATTTGGATTGGGTCTTTCCCCTCGTGGCTGGAAGTTTTGGCTGTCAAGGATTGTTCGGTTAAGGCCCATGTGGCATAAATAATATTGCTTTTTTTCTTCAAAAAAAAAAAAAAAAAGGACTTTTCTTAATTTTAAAAAGTTTACATAAGCCTATTAACTTCTAATTTTTGTGTCAAAAAGAAGCAAATTGCACAAAACTCCAACCTCACTACTGTAACATAGAACCATATCATCACTTTAAAAAAGGAAAAGAAAAAAAAAAAAAAAATGTTTGTCCTAAAATACCCTTTACAGATATATATCCATATTTATCTATGTTAAGTACAAAGCTTCACACATGATGTAGGATGAGAACTCATTGTTATTAAACTGTTTTCCATTGTCCCAAAATACCCTTTACAGATATATACATATTTATCGATGTAGGTAAGGTACAAAGCTTCACACATGATGAGGATGAAAACTCATTGTTAATAAACTGGTTTCCATACTGTAAGTACTTCTTGGAACATCTCCATCATCAGTTCCCGGTCCGCTTGCCTGAAGAAGTCATTTATTTCGTCTCTAATATCGTAAACCTTACCGAAATCGAATAAGTATGACAAGCATCCTTTTTTCAGTTTATGCAGCTGATAAAGCCATGCTTCTTGCAGTCTCCCAAGGACATTTGCCAAGTTTATGTCTTCCAAAAGGCTCTCCTCACACGCATCTTTTAGGTCTGCAATACCATACTTGTTTGCTGCCCCGAGAAGCGACAGTCGATGCTTCCAGAAGTTGTCTTCAGTTATGGTTCCGTACAAGTAACGTAACAGAGCCATGCAGGATTCTAGAGTCATGTCTTCTATGAAGATGATGGAAGACTCTTTTTCCTTGAGATTATGATGGAACATGCTGTTAAAAACTGGAGAACTGGCCGATAAAATCGCTTTATGAGCTTGTAAAGTACCATCGATCGTCTTTATGGTGACATCGGCATGGATAGCCTCGTCTAGCATGCGAGAGAGGGATTGAAGAGTGCTTTGAGATGATACTGATTGCATCATTCCCTCCATGGGCCATACAGAACTCGCTTCTCCTCCCTTCAAACCCTTTCAGATTCAACTGTTAGATAAACTATGCCAGCAAATATAAGCAGAAGAAATCTGAGAATGTTCAGTCACAGTCAAATCTACATGGACGAAGAATGAACAGATTTTCAGACAAATTACGCTCAATGTCCCCAATTACTTTTCGCTACATTCAGAATTTCCAGAAATCTATCACAAGAAATAGGCATCATAGAAATAGGCATCATATGTCTAATTAAAATTAAGTTGAATCCATCTCTCAAGATGACATACACGACTACGTATTGGAACTCACATTCGTAGAGCAGATCTTCAAGTCAAGAAATTCGACATCAACAATGAAGCGACCATGGAAGGTGGAATCAACAGCCCAAACAAAATCTTCACTAGTCCGAAGAAGTTTTTCATGAACTGCAGGAGAAGAACTGCAGTTCATCAACTGTACATATAAAATTGAGTAATTCAAGTATCATCAAACCCAACATCATACCATTTGTTTGACCAAAAAGAACAAGATTTGAAAACAGTAATTGGGTCCTAAGCTCCAAGTGATCTAAACTAAACAACCGATTTGTAATACAGAAAAGCCTCAATATGTGTCAATTAGATACGATACTTTGACATAATTTCCCCAACATTTGTTTCAAGTTCACATCTGAAAACAAAAGATTACATGGAGATTCTTCAATGAATTAGTAATAATAGGAAGGGTATTATATTCTACGGAAAACAATATGTGACTCACACAGGCATTGTCTAAGAACAACAAGGAGAATAAATTGTAGGTCTTATAATTTTTGCAAATATAATACTCCATGACTTTTAATTGCTATATGATGAATCATTGAATTATAACAAATAAAATCTGGTACTAAGTAATTCAGTTTCGTTTGATGAAGTATAGAAGATGTTAATAGTTTCACATGTATCATCTAAGAAAATTATTCATGGATCCTATAAAACAATTTAAGCAAAAATGATTGAAAACGATATATAAGTGAAATTCAATAATCATTTTAATCATTGAGGATTATTAAACGATATTATTAAAAAAAAAATAATAATAATAAAAAAAAAAAAAATCAACAACAACAACAATATGTAGATTATGAAACTATATGCATTGGTACACATAACAGGTCTTGCATAAACTTTTTTCATTTCTAAAACTCACCTTATTCACTAACTCATTACAAGGAGAAAGAAAATCATGAAGAAAAACAGAGAATGTTCCAAATTGCTCATCTAATTCACACAGTTCTTCCATCTCCATCCCATTTCCACAGTGAATACGGCTTCAAAGCTCTCAATCACAACATGCAAAGCTCAAAAGTACAAACGCAACATAAAATCAGTCAAGCGGATAATCAGAACACATACTAGGAGAAACGGAAGGTCGACGGTTGGGTCCAACGCTAGAGACTCGAATAAAAAACCGAGCAATTGGAGGCTGCTCCTTCGCGATCTTCGACGGCTCAGGGAACAAACGAACGTGTAGAAATCGACTCTTCTCGACCGACAGATGCCTCAAATCCAGTACAAAAGTTCAAGAACAGATTAAGTTTATCTACAATTGATAACAAAAATCAAATGAATGAAGTGTTGAGAAAAGAGTACCAATTCCAGATTCCGAGCTTGAAAGGCTCGGATTTCTTGAAGTTGCAAGGGCCGAGGCTGTCGATCCTCCATTGCGCTAACCTTGAAATTGTATCGACCCTAGAATCTACCATAGCTCGGCTTCGGCAAATCGTTTGTACTCTACGATATAGATGACGGAGACAGTGGAGGAGTTATAAAGGGAGAGACTCCACGCCAAGTACTTCACGACTAAGTCTTAAATTAGGGATTAATTTTTTAGGCTTAAATCAGTGTTGAATTGACTACCTTTTTTTCGAAGATAAAACTTTCTAATACCTTTTTTTCAAAACAAAATAAAATTAAATAAACCCTTCTAACCTTTTGCTGTTCTTTTTCTTTTTTGGATTATTTTCTATTCTCACTCTTATTTTAGTTTCAATTCACTTTCTATCTCTTATTTTGGTTCGAGCTGATTTTTTCTTTTTTTGTTTGGTTCTTCTTACTTTGTTGTCCTCTGTGCTTGGTTTATTATGATATGAAACAATTCTGTCATGAATAAAACATAGAGAAATGATCTAAAGCAAGAAGACAGGAAGAAAAAAGGGAGGGTGCTGTGAATCTAACCATTGATCTGTTACACGTACCTAAATGAACTATCAAAAGAAGCAAGACAAAGAAGATTCAAGAGGCTTTCACATTACATCTTCAAAGCCTAGTTTATGTACAAGAATCGACAAAGACTTTTTTAGCACAAATTTATTATAAGGTTAGTTCAATGACTCTAAAATAGAATGAACTGAATATAGCACAAGAAAAGTTGTATACTTTGGAAGATGACATAGAGAACCAAACAAGAAAAACATGTACAGAAGTTGTGAAGGAAGTGTTGCCAAAAATGCATTGCACTGGAATTCATGATGTCAAATATTGTCAAACGTGTACATCAAACTTGTCACTTCAACATTTTTGGAGCAATTTTACATTTTTAATATTTTGACTTCTCAATGCGTGTGATAAATGTCATAAAGTGTATGTTTTTACCTTTTATTTTGTTACTTTTCTTAAGTAAAAGAGGCATTTTTCATGATATTCTGACCTCGTAATGTCTCAAAGTACGTAAAATGAGTCAACACATGTTATCTGTTAGTATTAAGCTAGTTTAAGGTGATTTGGATTACCTTTATAATCATTTACAAGTTTTTTTGGTGTTTTTGCAGAAAAACAATATCTGATGCGACTGGATCGTGCCTTGAACCTAGAAAAATAGGATTTTTGCAATAGTTCGTGTTCTGCTATTTTTTCGCTCCCAAGCCATTCTTTGACCCCAAAAATCAACTAGGGTTTCATGAGCATGAATTTTGGCCATTATTCAACCATATGGAGTTTATATATAACATTAGAATTAAAAAAAAAAGAAAATCCATGATTTGAAAGAAAACTCACAAAAGTAGTCTACACCGCCCTAAGCCCAGAAAAAAAGGTTTTTCGCAACAGATCGTGTTTTGCTATTTTTTCCCTCCCAAGCAATTCCTTGACCCCAAAAATCAACTAGAATTTCATGGAGCATGAATTTTGGCCACTACTCAACCATATCGAGTTTATATACAACATCAGAATCATAAAAATAAAATAAAGAAAATGGAGAATTCATGATTTGGAAGAAACCCCACAAAAGTATTCTACACCTTCTTTAAGAATGAAAGCTCCTCTAAAGATTAGGTTTTCTTAAATCATCTTTACTTGTGAGAATGTGTTGTAGAGTGAGATTCACCTTCAGAAAATTTGAATCAATCCTAAAAGACCCCTTGGTCGTGTAGGCTTGCCTAAAGTCTACTGTTTTTTTTATTTTTTATTTTCCAAATTTCTTATTCTAGCAATTTGCTGTAATTATTCAATTTCTTTCATTATTTTATTTTGCTATATTGTTTTTAATGAAGTCTTTTTGTTTCTATTCACTTATGAGCTAACTTTCTTAATGGATTAGATCTTGTGGATAACCTAAGGATAACATGGCTTAGTTAATGCAATTGTTTTGGATTTTTCTTAATTTCTATTTCTTTTGTTGAAACTTATGTTGTTTTGTTAATTTAAATTGATAACTTAAATTAGCATGTTAATCAAGTCTTAATGCTGGAAAGGTTAAGATAGAAACGAAACTCACAAAAGAACATGGGATTAATAGCCTAGACACATGGGATGCCCCATGACCAGGCAAACCATTTGACCAAGAGTTTGCATGAAACTATCTAAGATCTAATTAGCTATAGAAATATAGGACTAATTGCTTAAGCTTCTAAGGGTAGTTGAAAACAAGTTTGAATAGGAGTTGTTATCGGTTTATAGGAAATATGTTGATGCAATTGTGATACAATCGCATAGCTTAAGGTAGTTTATCCATGAATTGAAACTTGACTTGAATTTCTTCTTTTCTATTATTGTTTATCTTTATTATTTACAAACAATCCGAAACCACTCATTTTATTGGTTACCACTTAGTTAATATTGAAAAGCTCTTTCTTAAAAAATTGAATTGTATAAATAGTCTTGTGGGAAAACGATACTTGGAATACTTTCATATTACTACTTCTTGACAATGTATGCTTGCACTTGACCCATATTCTCAATTATTTCTCGACCATACACGTTTCAGTGACAGCAATTGAGTTTCAATTACCTACATCTTATTTTCTACAATTTTGATTTGTTAGTTTTTGAATGACTTTTGAGTTTTTGAATGGATTTTGAGTTTTTGAACATTTGAACGCCCATTTGGCCTTTAAAATGACATGTGATGCTCTTGAAAACTCGGATCAATGGTATCTAAAACCTTGTATTTCTTCAACTCCTTGGTAACTATATTTTGTGCTTGCAATCTAATAGTATCCAAAGCCCTCTCCTCATCAATAGCTACCAATCTAATGGTAACTATATTTTGTGCTTGCACAAAAAAAGTATAATGTGTCAATAACTAAAAGCAAAAGATATTTAACCTCTAAGTGAAATGAACAATTCATTACCTGTCGTGACTAAAAAATATCCCTTTTAAGTGCTTCATACATTGAGGTAGTGGTGCAAACCCAACAACACAATCGAGGAATCGTCGTAGGATACTCGAGTGGCGACCCAATTCGTAAGCGACGAAATCATCTCATACGCCCACACCTACAAACAAAAGACCACAACAATTAGCAAGACATTAGTAAGCATATCCTGAACAAAAAATAAAAAATAATAATAAATTTAAATCAGCTAACCTGGAAAGCAAACGAGAATCCATATAAGGAGTATCTCGCAGTCTTCTCGCGGTGGTTGACATTCCTTGCATTCGTCAAAGCCCTCCTCAGGCTACTAATCGTCTTCTCGGAAATGACTCTGCTCCAGTCATAGTTGCAGAAGATTTCCCAATCATTCACTACCCCTAAGAGTGACAAATACAATTAAGTTCTATATGCCAATGAGAAATCCAGTGGGAGCACCTTCCCCACAAAAGCATATCTTCCCAAGTAGCTTGGCTAAAAGGCACTTAAAGAATACATGATCTCTAGACTCAACACCATAGTGCACATAACACAGTGACTAGGAATATGAGAACACCACCTACTAATACAGCGATCATACGTTTATAATCGATTTCAAATAACAAGGCTATGTTACATGATCCTCCTGTACAACCACTACCACTATCAATTTTGTACCTACATAGAAAGATCAACCAAAACTCTCTAGAGTTAGAAGCTATTTCCTAAGTCCTATCAAGGTAAAGGAAGTCACCAACCTTTACATGAACATTACTATTCACATTCAAAATAACCACAATACTACGTCTGTACTCTTTTCATTCAATATTGAAGTACATGAAAACATTTCATATAGCAAATTGAGTGTATGAGAATTTAAATTTTCATGCTTAAAGATAGGAATACATGCTAGTTATTGCTAAACTTAGACTCACTTTGAGTCGTAATTGCTAGTTTAATGTATATATTATTGGCCATAAATTAATATTAAGTATAGGTTAAATTCTTTGATTATTCTATTATCTCAAAAGTATTACCCTATAAAATAAAATGTTATAGTAGAGACCTTAAGGTGTATAATAGATTCTAAAACTTTTAAAATTATTTAATAAATCTCTCTTCTTCAACTTTATATTTAATAGAACCTTGACATATAATTAACATAGTTTTAAAAAGAAAGGTAAGAAAACTACTGAACATAAAACTAAATTATGAGTTTAAGAGAAAATTAAACTTTTAATTTTATGTCGGATAGTTTTGTAAATTCAAAAAAATGTCAAATAGATTAGAGACCTATTACACACAAATTAATTAAAAAAATATGGACTTATTAAACACAAAATCAAATGTTTGGGGATTCACAATAAATGTTATAAAGTCTAAAAACTTATTAGACAAAATATTGAATGTTCAGATGTGACGACCCCAAATTTCTAAACTAGCTTAGGTCATCACCGCATTTAAATCAGCATTTATGTTAATAGCCTTATGCCAAAAGAAAAATAAAATAAAAAAAATGGCAGCATAATGGCACTGCCACAACAAATCCCAAATTTTTCCTGTAACATGTTTCAAAGAAACACTTCCAATAACATTGAATCCAACTACTTTTCACATAATCATTCAACTTACTACAATGAAACAGAGCCCAATATAGAATTATTCGAAATGCTAGAATCTCTTAAATTATTGACCTAACAACTCAACGGTGAATAAAAGCACTCTATGACAATTTAAGCTCAGTTCTAACTCCAGATAACTAAGTACGATTCCCAGAGTACATAAATTAAGCCAGATCCAATTGATAAGAGTTTTAATGCAAAAGTTCCTAATAAGAGAATAAAACAGTAATAGTAATCTCGAAATCCCTCTTTGGTCTTTTTCAAGTTCCCTCCTCAGCATCACCAATGTCAAGGAGCCCGTCATTTCCTGCAAATTCTAATTTTTTTGGGGGGAGGGGGGGATATACACTTATACTGGTGAGTAGTCCACCAGAAAAGCCATCATGCAACACATACATAGAGCAAAGAAGCACACAACAAATCTTAGAGTAAAATTCAACATACTAGGATTTCAAGAACATATCCTCATATGCAAAGAACTAACAAAAATTCTTATCCCAACTTCTATTGCATGGTCCTTGACCATTTATGCCCAAGGCCCCGAGCTTTACATCGACCCTTGGCTATTTGTACCCAAGGTCTTGACGTTCACCGTAAACTCGTCACACCGACCCTTAGCTATTTGTACCCAAAGCCTCGATGCTTGTCTTAGAACCCACCACATCGACCCTTGACCATTTATACCCAAGGCTCGATGTTTGCCCTACCATAACTTATGAATCCCGCCTACCAGCTTACTCTACAACTACTACATATCGCACCTAAGCTCACATACTTAGCATACTTGCACATTCACATATTACGCATACATGAAACTACACTTTGCAAATATCTGGCCAAACGTGTTCCTTTGTTGTCGCGGCTACCACACGCTGGGAAACGAGGCTCGAGGGGGCAGGTGTGTCTCTGCTGTTCACCGAGAGCCGCCGGACTCCTCCCAAATCACGTGAAATCCCTGGGTCGCGATTGTGTACGCCGATCTGTCAAAGATGCCGCCGGTTAGATGCTGACGCAAGTGTCGCCGCCGGTCAGGTCCAGCGTCGGAGGTCGTCGGGTGCTACTCGCCTAGAGACTCGCCGACCGAATGCAATACGCAGAGGGAGAGGGGGCGGCGGAAGGGTGGTGTGCGTGGGATGGAGGAGGGAGAGAGAGGGAAAGAAGAAAGAGGGAAAAAGGAGAAAATAATAAAAAAGTTTTTTTTTTTCTTTTTGTTCCTTTCTTTTAAAAGCAAAAGAATCTCCTAATAAGAAAGGTGAATTAATTTCGCCAAATTAATTTAGTATAAGTTTCCTTAAAAAAACAAAATAAAGATAAAAATAAAATGATATAGAATAAATAAATACCGACTTGAAACAGATTTATTTGGTAGAAATAACTTAAGACAATAATAATGAGGAGCTACAATAAACAATTAATCGGAAGAGAAAAATGTATTGGCATGGTTCACACTACACTAGTCTTATTTTGACACGGAGCGTTACATCAAGGGCCTAATGTAAAAATTTTAAAGGTTAATGACATAATTGTTGGGATAAACAGTATTTAATTTGAATCAATTATCCCCTCTTGTGTGAATCTAATAGATCAATTAGAAACAATAATAATTATCAAGCAATAGACACAAGCGATTTTAACGTGGAAAAACCCCCTCAATGTGAGGAGTAAAAAACCACGGCCCAAAGTAAAAAACTCTACTATAATAAATAATTGATACAAACAAGTTCTCTCTTAGAGGCATATACAATAAATATCTAAAGACTAAGAATCTCGGCAACAAATGACGACAATAAAGAAGAAATAGATTTAAAAAATCTCACTTGACGTGACAACCAATTATCTACAATATCTAATTGTACGTAGCTCCAAATAAAATCTTCACTGAGCAGACTGAAGATCCTTGTGTCAAGAACACGTTGTCGAAATTTCAGCTCGATCAGACCGTGGATTGATCCCCAAATGGCTGAAAATCATTGCTGGTTGGAATGAGTTTTTTTTTTTTCCAATTTTTACTACTGTTTTTGTTCTCTCCCCAATCTGCATGTACACCCAATAACCCGTCGCTGTTGAAAAGTTTTAATACAACCTAAAAAACTAATGTTCAAGTGGGATGTGGACCTTCACAAATGTAAAATAAATCCAGCAATAATTAATATCAACTTTTTAAGGATTAAACATGTAATTTTATTTATATATAAAAAATCTCTATACTTCCTCAAATTCACAAGTAATGCATTCTGTTTATTTATATTTTATATCCTATTGTGTGAAAGCTATACAAATAAAGGAAGGGAAAAAAATACGATTTTGGTCCTAGGTTTTAAGTCTAATTTCTATTTGATCCTTAGATTTCAAAATGTTACCCATTCGGTTTTTAAGTTTTGATTTTGTTTTCAATTTAGCTCCTAAATTTCAAGATGTTACAATTTTATTATTGAGATTTGAGTTTTGTTTTAATTTGGTCCTTAAGTTTTAAGATTTTACATTATCAACTTCAATTTTTCATTAAATACTTATTATCAATCATTAACATCAAAGTCTATTATTAAATGTAAAATAATTATAATGAAATTTTAAATTTAATTTTAAACGTAATGAAACTTAATTAATTATAATTATTTTAAATTTACTATTTATTAAAGTATATTAACACTAAAGACAAAATGAATAATTAGTGAAAAGTCGAGCTTAAAAGTGTACATCTTGAAATTTAGGTACTAAATTGAAACAAGACTCAAATGTGGACATTTTAAAACTTAAAGAACTAAATAGAAACTAAATCTAAAATCTAAGGACTAGACAAATATTTTTCCTCTAAAAGAATATACAGTTAACCTGAGCATAATAAAATTCGATAAGACGTATATTCTCGATAGCTCAAAAGTTTGATCTCAATTTATATAAAAAAAAAAAAAACCAAATAAATTTTTTTAAAGAGAAATATAATTTCATTATTTAACGAGACAAAAAAATACACAATTTTTGCATCCATGAGTTTTGTGAACGTGGGAGAACATTTATTTCGAAAGTGACTTTCATTCTTAAATAATGGAATAAATGAAGGAGGATAGGGATTGTATTTTAGTTTTACGTTCTTAAATAATTATTTATTAATACTTTCTGTGCTTTTCATTTCCTTAAAAAAACTCTATTATGAAAATTTGAACGCTAAATTAATGAGGAAAGTACTCTTTTATAGTTGGGAAGTTTTGAATCTAAGTTCCAGTAGGTTATATATTTCAAAAAGTTCATTTTTAGTTGATTTTAATTTAGTTTTTTAAGTTATGCAATTTTACCATTCATATTTGATTTTTGTTTCAATTTAGTTTTTAGATTTCAAAATTTACTCTTTTAATTTTTAATTTTAATTTAGTTTTTAGATTTCAAAATTTACTCTTTTAACTTTTAATTTTTCACAAAAATACTTTTTGAGACTAGGAAACAAATTAAAGTTAAACTAAAACTCAGAGATAAAAAAAATATATTTTTCTCTAAGAAAGTAAAAAATTTTCAAGAATTATAATTTAAATTGTAAAAGTTTAATGTCCAAAATTGTACATTTTAGGATTAAAATACTCTTAATCCCTTTACATTCACTAGAATTTAATATCCTAAAAGTTTTCTTGACACCCAAATGTTGTATAGTCAGGCGGGTTGTCTTGTAAGATTAGTTGAGATACACGTAAATTAGTCCAGGCACTCACGATTAAAAAAAAAAAAAAATCACTAAAGTGACATTCTATTCACTCAACCTTATTATATAGCAATTCGGTTTTTATATTTTTAATTTGTAATAATTTAGCTTATATTGTTTAAAATTTACTACTTTATAGTCCTCACTTGAAAATTTTCATTAAACTGAAGTATTAAACTTTATTTGTAACAATTTAGTCTTTATACGTATATTAATATATTTACTTCATATACCATGTAATATATAAAAGTCTTAAAAAAAGAAAAAAAAAATTGTCCTTACATAGTAGAGACTAAATCATTACAAATATTAAATTATATAGAGTAAACCATTATATAAAGAAAATTTATGAACAAAATTATATAGTAATCTATTGTAGGGACTAAATCGCTATTTCATTAAAAGTATAAGGACTAAAATAGAGTAGACGTGCCCATAAGAAATTGAAAGGGAATTTTCTCAAGTTTTAATGTAGCTGTGGACCTATCTATGTCCCTTAATTGGCAATATATGGCATTGGAATGGGATTGATGGATGTGTGTGTGACAGCCGAATTTCCTTTCCACTATAGTCTATGTTCCCATCACTCACCCTCCAATAATTTTAGGGTTTAAATTCGAATTATAACTTTAAATTAAAAGTTTTAGTCTCTATATTTCGTAACTTGTTATGTTCTAATGTTTTTGTTTCTTCTTTTTCTTATACAGATGACTATTTTTATGAAACATGAATTTGATTTCGATTTTAAAAATATAGTTTTATAATTTGATGTCTGCGTCATTGCAAAGTAAAATGATTGAATTGATCATGTTGTGTATGTATATTGATATTCAACTCTTGATTCTTTTGGCATGTTTAAAAAAGGGGCAACTCGGAAGCATGTGAAAAAAGAGAAAAAGAAAATTCAACGAATAACAAGAGTGAGAGTCGAGTATGAACACATATACACAATAAGGCAATTATTCTATAATTTCACTTCTACAAGAGCTTATAATACTTAGGTTTTAAAAAGGTAGGTCGGTTTTCATTGGGGTCTTGCCAAATGGGTTATCAACCATATAATTAACTCTACTTTAATCATTCGACCATTTAATGTCTAAAATTCAGTCTCCACTTTTCATAAATTTTGAAATTGTCCACACTCTAGTTTATGCAACTTTTCAAAAAAAAAAAAAAAAAAATTTTTTTTTTTTTTTTTTAAACATTTAGGTGTGTATAAGAAAAAGATTTAAAATAAAAAAAAAAAAAAAAAATTTTTTTTTTTTTTTTTTAAACATTTAGGTGTGTATAAGAAAAAGATTTAAAATAAAAAAAAAAAAAAAAAATTTTTTTTTTTTTTTTTTAAACATTTAGGTGTGTATAAGAAAAAGATTTAAAATAAAAAAAAAAAAAAAAAATTTTTTTTTTTTTTTTTTAAACATTTAGGTGTGTATAAGAAAAAGATTTAAAATAAAAAAAAAAAAAAAAAATTTTTTTTTTTTTTTTTTAAACATTTAGGTGTGTATAAGAAAAAGATTTAAAATAAAAAAAAAAAAAAAAAATTTTTTTTTTTTTTTTTTAAACATTTAGGTGTGTATAAGAAAAAGATTTAAAATAAAAAAAAAAAAAAAAAAAAAAAAACATGATTGTTTTTTTCTTTATAAGTTTTGGAAACATATTCACGTTGTGTTATTTCTTGCTTTAAAATTGTTATTTTTATTAAACCAATTTTTTTATAAAAAAAAATTAACTTTAAAATAACAATATAAAAACTAATTTTAAGATTTATTGAAAGTAAAGAGATTGAATTTAGTCATTTAAAAATATAAAATATTTTTAGATACGATCATGTTGGTTTATTAGTTATACACCATTACATATTTTGTTAGTTCATAAATTACACACCATTACATATTGTAGTTTAGCGAAATAATAGAGATGGAATAGTAAACATGATTCTATCTAAGTTGTTCAGTTTGGGTTAAAATTTGATATTTGATATTGACATATACAACCCCATGCATTATGTAATATCATGTTCATCTTAGGTTCATTATTGCTAAGCTTCAAAATTTGAATTTCAATTGATCAAATACTAATTTATACAACTTAAATTTAATTTCAGCTTTTCGATAATAATTATTTATATATTTTCCATTATCTACTCATTTAAATCAATGTTCATTTATTTAAAATTTAAAACGTTCTTATTTCTTAAAATTTTTCCCCTTCACAACGAAACTGATCAACAAATAATACATCATAATTAATAAAACTACAATCAAATATTAACTTTTATTAACAATAATAGCAAATCATTCTTTAAATATATCATTATCATTTAAGAGAACATTTTAAGAAATAGAAAATCTTTGGAAAATAGACCAAACAAATCTAAAAGAAACGACGACCAAGAACATTATTATGGTGAGAAGACCAATAAAAATCGAAAAAATTTCAACACTCTCTTCTTTTTCTACCAAATAAGGATGATTGAGTAACATCTCCGCTGACCATCTTTGTTTTGGATTTCTTTCAAAGCACTTCTGAAGAAAGTCCTTTCCTTGGTCTGATAATTCCTCGGGAATATTTGGTGCCTTCATTTCAAACATAAGTTTCAAAACCAGTTCTTCTCTACTTGCACAATCATTCCAAACACATTTCCCACTAATCATATTAACCAAAACACATCCGAGAGACCAAATATCAATGGAAGGTTGAATCTTGCCGATTAGCGATTCTGGTGACATATATTTCGGCGTCCCTCTAAACTTAAAGTTGTTTTTCTCTTCTAATTTCTTGCCAAAATACCTCCTCGAAAGACCAAAATCCGCTATTTTTAACTTCATTCTTTTTCTATCACTAGAAGGAAATACAAGAACATTCTCAGGCTTGAGATCACAATGCACATAACCTCTAGCATGAATGCAACAAAGTCCTCGTAGTATCGTTCGGAGATACACCTTCGCTTCTCGTTCTAACAACCTTCCACGTGCTTTAATCAAGTGAGCTAAATTTCCGCCAGCAGCATACTCCAGTATTAAATCGTAAACAATGTTGTCATCAGTTTTTGCGGTTAACGCTTCTCCAACGTATTGAACAATTTCTGGACATCCTATAAATTTTTCCAAAATCAGTTTTTCTCTAATAAGAGAGTAAGCGGTTTGATATGGAGCAGATTTGATTGCAACATTGGGAAGATAGGGTTTGTTAGGAACTCCTAAGTACACTTTTCCATAACAACCTCTTCCTATAAGACTGGCTTTATCCCAATGGGAGCTTGAGATTTTTTCTATGAAATCCTCTTTCAACATAATTAGCCGGTTGCCGGTAATTGTTTGTGAATTTCTTTGGACGGTGTGGCCAATAATGAGATGAATTGTTTGTTCTTTCTGTTTATTTATAATATTGTAATGCAAACTTCCTTCTACTTCTCGGTTTCCGATTCCTTTTCCCATCTTGTTTCTTTATTTTATTAATTAATTAATATATTTTCTTCCTTTTGGTAGAAAGATTTGAACATTGTGTTATCGCACAAACATGTTTATCGTGGGCCCCTAATTTAATAATATGTAATTTTGTTAATAAATTGATATCATAATTAGTGATTGGTTGAAATTTTGAATTTGATTACTTTCTTCAATATAAATATGCGGGTGAATCTCGAAAAAAAAAAAAAAAAAGAAAGGAGGAGTTATTTTAACTTTAAATTTGCCCTGGTGTAATGATTTAGACTCTAAATTTTTAATTTAATCAAATTGTATGCACTATTATGCTTATAAAAGTAGGGGTTTCTATATGATAAAACTATTAAAAATATTTTTAAATATAACAAAATATCATTGTCCTTTAGTGATAGACATTGGTAGACATTTAGATATTTATAATTGCAATGATAGACACTAATAACTGTCTATCAATGTGTATTACTAATAGACAATTAAAGGTATTGTATTTTTACCATTGGGTTAGTATGTTAATTCACCTCACTAATTTTAATAAATAAAAAATTATATTAAAATCTTCGTAAACTTATTAATTTCACTTAAATTAAGATTAATTTTTCATTGACCAATGCACAAATTAATTATAATATAACTTTTTTAAAATTCATAATTTTTTTTTAAAAAATGTAATTTTGTTTTTCACTAAAATTTAATTCATTGAATACATATATAAATTTTTTTAAAAAAAATGTAATTTTGTTTTTCTCTAAAATTTAATTCATTGAATACATATATAAATTTTTTTAATGATATTTAGAAAAAGTACTGAATGAAAGTTAAAATTGCATTACTTTTCTTTTTCAAAAAAAAAAAAAAAGAGAAAAAAGATTGCAATACTTTTTAAAAGTTTAACATTCAGATTCTAGGCTCAAATCTAATTAAGTTAAAAGTAGTTTAGGGTCCAAATTAATACAATACATCTCATAGGGTTAAAATGGTTTTTTTTTTTTTTCCCAAAAGATCAAAAAGAAAAAGAATTGTATGCAAAATATGATAATTTTGTTTATAATTTTGATTGTAAGGTTCTTGAATTGGGAATAAATTTTAATTATAGATTTTTTAATATAAAATTTTGATAATTTTTTTTCTGATGGCCACTAAGATGTTAATTTTGGAAAAACTCACCTCTTTTGACGGAGGTTTTCATGTTTTATGAAAATATTGCATAAGATGAGGGCAAAAATTGTCATAAAAACAAACGATTTGATGGTTGTTCTCAATTGTCGTCGAAAGTTGAAATGAAAGGTGGTAAATGAAAAAATATATATATTATATGAAGTAGAACGACGCCGTTTTAACATATTGAAAACCTGGGTTGTTGTATTTTGTCATCTTATGCTTTTAGTTTTCTAAAAGCTTAAATGAAATGACGCTGTTTTGTTTAGGTCTACAGAGTCGTGATACAACAATTGACGGTAGCGAAGGAACTATAAAACTCACTGTGGACAATGTTGAATGTTAGTGAGATAAGTTTTTATCTTTTTCCCCTTACTTATTTTAACCTTAAAGTTTCTTAAGAATTTATCGGTGGTTGTGAATTCTTGCTTTATTTTGATGGTCGTGAATATGACTTTGAATATTGGTCATCTAAAAACAAAACATCAACCAATACTTACACGAGTGAATTTTGGCCCAACAGAATATAGCCAAAAATTAAGATATAATAAGATATGATAATATTTTATCTAGCTTGTTTGGGATTAGGAAGCACTGACGTCCTAATCATAGGAGACTTAAGTAACCCTATGCCAAATTCCCTATAAATATACCATTATGGCTACACATGAGGTGACTAAAACTTTTAACTTATTCTTTATTCTATAGTTCTCATCTCTACCTTTGGAATTAAAGTCCTTTTTCTTTGTTTTGTAGGTCCTCTTTTCTCCAAATTACAAATTTACAGTTGCTATCATGTGAAGGCCATATGCATTTTTTCCGGTCCAAAATTTGACATCAACAGTTTGGAAAATGAGAGTGCTCTACCTATACAAAATTGAGGTGATCTTCATAAAATTAAGAAAATCATGCTACGATGACTTAATTCTCATGATTCCATAAACAGGAGGAGGAGGAGCTTTAACTTTTTCTTCCTCAGGTGCACTCTGTTGCTTAGCATCATCGATCGATCATCACTGGTCTCCTTCGTGCACATCATTCACCATTAGGCCACATCTACCTTCGACACTCCCTTCAACATCGCCACACTAATCAAACTAGTTTACCGTCGTCCCCTGCACCTACACCGCCACCTCCACTGGCCGTCTGCAGGTCGTCAGCCATGCCTCCAGCTGCTGCTTAAGACCCCACCCCCATCTGCGTAGTCATGATTTGTAAATCCCATCTGAGGTCTGTGAGGTTTTCTTTTGGAATTTCTATTGCCGAACGAGTCCGAGCAGTCAATTCGCCTCTATTGTGCTGCCGTAAATTAGGGGTTCGAGTCCAAGCAGTCAATTCACCTCTGTTGTGCTGCCGCAAATAAGGGGTTATCTCACATGAAGACAATAGTGTCGTTACACGTAGTCACTCATGGTTTTCTCACTCTCGGTCATCTTCAGATTCGTCTATCCCTGTCCAATGTAGATCCATCTATCACCGTTGCAAATTTAATTGTCTTCCAGATCTTTCCATTTTCTTTCATTGCAAATATGATCGTCTCCATTCATTGCAGATTTAATTGCCTCTATTCATCATAGATTTAGACATCTTTCATTGCACTATTCACTATTTCAACTATGTCTTAGATCCAATCTCATTTTGAAACAGATCGAGTTGCCAATTTCGTGGGTGATTTCAATATTTCGTGAATTTATTAATTTGTGGGTGTTGTCAACTTCACTAAGAAAAGTTGCAATAAAAGCACATTATGTTGATTCCGATCAATTGAAAATCAATGGCAAGTTGCTCCTCGTTCCAATAGCAATACCCAACATGATTCCTTACCCACAACGACAATGTGATCTAGTAGCATAAAAATCCCTCTAATGTTGGTGCATGACTTCGACGATTTCTTTTGTTAGCAAATGTGACATCTAAAATACACATTTATGATTTATAGTAGCAATTGGATATGAGAAGAAATTAATAAAACATAAAAATTGGAAATCGCTACACAAATTATCAGGACATTACAACTATAACAAATTCAAATAAACAGTTTAGAAGAAACCCAATTTGGGACTCAAACAATTTTTTAGTGTAATTTGAGATCCTTTCCAAGAAAGAACAAAGCATAAATCTCAACAGAAGCTTGATTATCTTTTCAAAGACGAGAAATATTAATAAGACGTTTAGATAGATCAAAAGTATGAAGTACATGCCGAAGTGAAACAGGTTTGACATAATTGTTAAATAGAAATATGCTTACTGTTGCCCACCATATAACTTGCTCACCACCATGATAAGAATTTTTTTTAAAAATAATATTTTTGTAATATTTATTGACAAAAATAGGGTAGGTGGCAAAATATTGTAAAAAATGAGATTGTAAAACCGTGGACTAGGTCCACGATTTAGGGCAAAATCGTGAACGGGGTCCATGATTTTGTTGCCATGCTGACATGTTGACTATTCCAGCTGACCGCTTGAGACGCTAACTAGAAATCGTGGACCAAGTCCATGATTACCTTACTCGTGGATTGAGTCCACAATTTCCCCCCTATTTCTTCCCCTCCGCCCTTCCGACCTACCCGCTCCCCTTCCTCGTTCTCTCTTTTCTTTCTTCCTTTCACTCTCCCACCAACTACTAGTTGCTATCTGCCGTCTATCGTCCACCATCCGTCGTTCGCCGTCCACCGTCCACCGTCGTCCATAGTCCACCGTCATCTGCCCCTGCGGTCCACCGTTCATTGCCATAGGTATGTATACACATTTTGTTTTCAGTTATATGATAAATATGCATCAATTCTATGATGATTACCCGTAAGTCTTATGTTTTGTTTTGTATGGATGAATGAGCTTGTAGATCAGAGTTTGTTTTTACCAAATAGTTTATCTTGTTTAAAATTTAGAGAATCTACCTTGACCGTTAGTTTTGATTATTATTTGTGTTGGAATAAATGGTGTGACCATTCGGGTAGAGTTGCATTATTTCATGAATGAAAATGTCTTTTCGAAAATAACCAACTTGAAGAAGAGATGAAACTATTAGAATGGCCATGAACAATCTATGTCTATTCTTCAAATTGCCCAAAAAAAAAAAACCTTTTTCATAAACATTATTTTTCTCCATGAAACTTCCTCTCTTTTAATAAAATCTTTGAAGTTCGGTTTATTTCTACAAAGTATGACACGTTGGATCTTGTGGACAAGGTATTGCTTCCATAAAGTAATTTGTTCTATCTTGGGAGACAATGACTCATGAAACTCAGGCACTAGAATGAGTAAAATTGTCTTAAGGAAACAACATAAAGTCGTTGAGCTCAGATTCTTTCCGGTATACAAGGTTATGTATTTTCTGACATATTTTATGATATTGTTCATGTAACACTTTGGAGTTTATTGTTATAGGATTTATTCTAAACAATGTAACGGAAATATTTATTGACAAAAATGTGATGTGGGGAAACTATTGACAATTTTTGGATAGTGAACTCGTAGACTGGGTCCACGAGTATTATTCTTGAAATTCACCCTTTTTGTAGTTGGACTGATATTGGATTGGGCTGTTGAGTTTTGTTTCTTTCCTAAAAATTTGGACTAATCTTAAAAAACTAGTAACTTAAACTAATGTTTTGGATTGGTATTGAGCTATTAGTATGGACTTCAGATTTGTTTCTTAACCTTTACAATTGTAAAAAAAATTAAATATGTTGTTTTGTCCCAAAGATTTAGTTATTCTTGAACCTGGAATTTGTGGGGATAGTGACATTGATGTAGAAATTGATAAATTGTTTGAAGAAGAAAGAAATATAAAAAATGAAAATGTGTTGGTTCTGTCAGAGATATTTGCATAAATAGAATGTGATAATTCAATTTTTGAGCAAGGATCAACATTGAAGGAAAGGGAAAGATGTGTAGATAACTTTAGTATAATGCAAAAAAGGAATGTTATTTGACACGAAATAAGATCTACAAATGACAGTAAAAAAATATTGTGTGATTGAACACTGCCAAAAGTTTGTGGTAGAATGGAATCAAGATATTTGATATGTGCAATGCAAACAGTGGAAGGAAGGTTGTGAGTGGAGATTGCGTGCTTGTAGGCACAAAACTCATGGGATGTTTGAAATGACTAAACTTGAAGGAATCATTCGTGTTTGTACTCAGAATTGTCACAAAAGCATTCACAATTTGATTATAATTTCATGAGTATTGAAATTCAAAATATGGTTAGAGCTGATCCTGGTGTGCTTGTGGCTTTACTACAAGAAGCAATTAAAAAGCCATATAGATATAATGTCAATTATAGACATATGTGGCAAGCAAAGAGAAAAACTTTGATTGTGGTTTTCGACGATTGGAGAAATCATATTCAGAGCTTCCATATTGGTTGAGTGTTGTTGTGCATTACAATCCTAGAACACGAGTAGATTGACATTTTCTTTCGTCTAATTGTCTGGTAAGACTATCTTTGGTTGAGTTTTTAGTCATTCGGTCCTGCAATTAAAGGGTTCAAAGTATTGTAGGCCATTGATTCAGATAGATGGAACCTATCTTTACGACAAGTATAAAGGAAAATTGTTGATTGCACTATCTATTGACTCAAACTGGCATACATTTTCTCTTGCTTTTGTTATTGTTGAAGGAGAAAACGCATCTAGTTGGTCATGGTTTCTGTGGGCATTGCGCGAGTATGTTACTGAACGAGAAGGGATTTGTACTTGGGTTTTTGTAGTATACTATGTTATGAACTTTTTTAATGTAATATACTTTGTTATGAACTTTTTAATGTAATATATTTTGTTATTAACATTGTAAAGTAATATACTTTGTTATTAACATTGATTTGGTTTATTTTATCAGTGTTGATTATGGATCCTGGTCCACCTAATCCTGTCCAATTATATCTACAAAATACTCACCGACCATAGAAGGCTAGTTTAGGAGTCACATTTTGTGAGATAATGCGTGTACTATAGTGTTGGGTTGCCGAAGAAGAGAGACAACTTATTAACATACTATACCATTTGATCCACCTATAATGGCTTACCTACAACAAAGCTAGTTTTTTTGGAGTTGCACATATTAGATTTATACAATTAAATTGACACCTCATTACTGCTTTGGTAGAGCATAGAGACTAGAGACCCACACATTTCATATGCCTAGTGGGGAATGTACAATTACGTTGCAGAACATTGTGGTTCAATTTGGACTACCAGTGATGGAGAACCTATAACTGGATCCTTGCAATATAATTGGAAACAAACTTATTAGGATTATTTGGGCGTTCGACCAATTGACTTGAAAGGCTCAAGATTGAGTATCCCGTGGTTAGCATCCCAATTTATAGAATTATCACCCGATGCTAATGAGATCAACATACAGAGATATGCACGAGCATGTATTATGCAACTTATAAGAGGATTTCTGTTCATTGACAAGTCCAACACGTTGGTGCATATGATGTTTCTTCCACTATTGGCTAGTTTTGAGCGAGTTGGTAGTTATTCGTGGGGTGGTGTTTGTCTTGCTTGGCTTTACAGAGAATTATGTTGGGCTAGTCATGCAGAAGCTATGGAAATAGCATGCCCACTAATACTACTTCAAGTATGGATCTATGACAGATTTAACATTGTAGCACCATAAGTCAAATTACAACCAACAGATCGCTTTATGGAATGTCCACGCAGTGCCAAGTATTATTTTTTAATATATTTATTCTCTTGTCAATCTAAGTAATAAAATATTTTAATTATTTTATATCCATGTGTTAGATGGGGTAGTGTCTTAGCTGCATTTGAACCATCAACAAACATGTTACTGGTATACTGACTATTATTTGACTGATTGATGCAGAATGAAGCAATAATATATATGTTGCATATACACATGAATATTACATATTATTTTAGTTCTACTTATTCTTGTACGAAGTTTTAGATCAATTGGATGCCATACACCAGATATTATGTCGTTATTGCCTGATTATTGCTATGATGGACAAGACATTTGGTTGACAGTTGGCCCACGTTTATGCTTTCATATCGTAAAGTGGCATCAACCAGATTGAGTATTGAGACAATTTGGCCTGCGACAAATGATACCGGCGTTGTGTTATACACTCCTGCAACTACACCATATTAATTTAAGAGGTAAACATGACCAAAACTAGTGTCAAATTCACGCAAAATATGTATCCTTGTGGTGTGCACGTTATAATCGTTGTACACAAGGAGAAATCATACATGGGTCAGCTATATCAAATGACTATTTGTTTTGGTACGATTCAATCACAAAAAGATTTATCACACCTAGCAACACTTACTATTATTGCATGGTAAGAATTTTATTATCTAGTGTTTTTCAATTATATGATATGAATATTATTTTATATTTATATTTTTTTCATCATATTGAATAATTTTGTCCAAGATGTACACCATTACTTATTACAACACAATTTACCAGAGTTCAGTTCAATGTGTGACCAAAACATGCTAAATTTGGAAAATATCATTCAACATACATGGAGACTCAATGTTGCTAACACTGACCAAAGACTTATTCTTCGTAGATAGCAATGAAAACATGGCAAAGCTATTCTAGAGCAACACAATGACTACGAACCTTACATATTACATGATCCAATTCCAACTTCTCCTACATACTCATTGGGAGTATAAGCAGACATCACATCGAGTTTCGGTTATCAACAGGAGTATTATGTGCACGATGAATTTTCATTTGTTGTCACCCAACAGGATAATGATGATGTAATTCACCATCAACGACATTTTGAAGTGCCTGTACCTCGTTGTGGGCAAGGTAAGCGAAAAGACCACCATGTGGCATATGAGTGACTTGTAATTCAAACTTTTTGGTTCGTATGAACTTTTACCTTCAATTAAATGAACTAATGAAATTACATTACATCTTGAAAGATTAAGAATTAATGAAACTAATTAAATACATGAATAAGCACAAAAAACACAAGTAAGAAAGAAACTGTTCATTTTAGGGAAGGGAAAAAAAAGAGGAACTCATGGACCCGATCCACGATTATAGCGGACTGGGTCCACGAGTTAGATGCTAACATAGCGTGATTGGGCAGCTGACTGGGCTGTTGACTAGGTTAAGGGAACTCATGTACCTGGTACACAATTTTTCCACCCTATTTTTGTCAAAACTTTCTAAAACCACTTTATTTATTAACTTTGTCTTCTACAAATCCTATTTTTGTCATTAGTTTCAAAAACTACGTTATTCTTGAAAATAACCTCCAGATAAAGAATATGATCACGTAAGGAAGATGAACTAGGAGTTAATTGATGTTGGCTCTTAAGTCTAGAAACTAGCCCTCATGAGGATGTTGTACTAAAAAAAAAGTGAAAGCATCTTGTAGCAAAGGAGTAGGGGAAGTTTGGACAGAAGTCGTATGCACTTGGGCTTGTGATTAGTTCGGTTGATAAGCAAGATTAGCACAATGATGACAAGTAAAAGTAGTACGATTGACTTTATGGCAGATTTGACAATAAGATTTAGAATTGGATTGTTTGGAGGGCCATTTAGGTTGATTTTGTGGTTTACCGAGGACATTAGAGAACATTAAGCTGATCAACAGAATTTTGCTTCTCCAAACGAGTCTTATAGGCAACTAGAAGACTCCTAACATCCTTAAGAGAGGGGCAATCAATTGTTGTTACAAAATCATTATATTCACCCATTAAGCCATTTAATATGTGGGCAAGATGATCACAATAAGAAATAGGCTCCCAGTGGTTAAAAAATTATCAATAACCTCTTTAATTTGAAACATATATTGACGGACAGATAGACCATCTTTACGAATTTTTTTGTAATAGCAGTGATCGACCGAATATATATGAGTGATGTTAATGAGAGTAAATATGATCTAAGTGCAAGTACACATTGTTAGTGAAGTAATAAATCTTGGAGTATTTCAAGTGTCGAATCCCGTGCGGCTAGTTTTAGTTTAAGTTTTTTAGGACATTATAATCAAAGTAACCAAAGTAACTAAGTGTGAATAAATAGTGATTGGGTTGAATGTTGATAAAAAAAATAATAATAAATAAACAAGAATGAGTAAACATGAATAGAACTATGCTTCAACCAATTCAACAATGTGCCTCGAACCATGTGGCTGCATCATACTAGGACAATGACTTAGTCATAGACAAAAAACTCCTTCTATTCCATCTTGTGTCAGGTTTCTTTAGGAACTTTAAGTAGCTAATGCCTATATTTCTATGGTTAGTTGGATCTTAGACTACTTTCGTATAATCTCTTTATTCTATAGTGTAACTTGTTTTTAAAACTACGTGATAATCTTATTTCTAGACTCTTAGTTCCATATTTCTTTGTGACATCAGTTTATATCTTAACCTTTTCAATATTAAGACTCCACTAGATTGCTGAATTAAGTGACCAATTTAACTTACCAATTTTATCCATAAAGTCAACAAGGGAAATGCACAAGTCAAAGATGGTATGTGAATCATAGGCATTTCTCAAGCCATATTACCTTAAGGTATTCACACAATTGAACCCTTGAAAGATTGTAGCTCATGATTAAGAATAAATGAATTAAATTTCATTAACTTATAAACCGTGATTACAAGATAGGGGTTCAAAAGAATGAACGATGAAATGAAATAAAAAATGCAAAAATAAATTAAGACAATGTTGGAAAATACAGTAGAGACTCTCCTTGGAACAATCTCCTACACTCCTAATCGTTAATAGTGTGGATTCTAGGGGTGAAAAAAAAAAAAAAAAATCAATTGAATCGTCTAAAACCAATGTTGGTTCAGGTTGTAGACGGTTCTGTTTGGCAGTTTTGATGTTTGCATATAGAAAACTTAATCTTTTTGGTTTATTTCGAATTTTTAAAGACTGAAAAAAAACGATCCAATCAATACATATATTAGATAATATAAACTTGTTAATGAATATATGAGTTGGAGGAGGTGAATTTGATGCTCGCTTATATCTTCAATGATGCGAGTTTGAATCACAAGGTAGACTTCATTTACATTTTTATAATATCATTGCTTTCCAAGAAATTTTTTTTTATTTTAATACTTAATGTAGGCTTCATGGCCCCACCTCAACACCTCACAACCTTGTGACTAAATCGTTCATCCGGTTGGTTGGCTGTTCAAAGTAGTTTGGTTGGAAAAATCTTAACCCATTTGGCTCGATAATTATGTAACTCGATTTTCAAGTCAAGCCATTTACACCCCTAGTGGATTCTCCTTTTTCAAGGTGGAAGAGAAATGGTCGTTCGTGAAGGTTTTTTGACTGGGAAGGTGGAAATTTGTCCAAAGGATGGTTGAAGCTCGAGTGTGGTTCATGATACTTGAAAGAGGAGGCTTCCCACTCAAATCGGTTGAGGCTAAAAATGGTGCTCTAGGGTTTACTAGGTAATTCCAAATTTCTTGCAAAAGCTCATAAAGTCAACCAAAATCAGTAAAAACTAACTTAGGATACCGAAAGGACCTTCACATTACTATTTTATTCATTTAAGACTACATGTTGGGAGAAAAATGCATGCATTTCATGACATGTATCAAGCAACAACGATATCTAAATTCACTATTTCACCCATCTTTCCTCTCAGATAAAGAAGAATATAAAATACATTCAAGTCTATTTGCAAGCACCATATTCAGCAGCTGTTTCTTCCATAGAAAAAAAAATTGTTGTCATTAAGCTTGACAACAAGACGACCATTCACCTTACACTATGGAGGAAAATCAAAGAAGTCGAAGCTTTGATACCATAACAGATTATTACAATATCTATAATAGTTAATATACCGGGTAAAGGTCAATATTCCTCCCTGGTTTAAAGAGAAGGCTAGTGTACAACATGTATAAGAAAAGTACAAGTCACGTGGAGTCATATGATAGACCAGTGAATAATATAAAGTATAAAAGTACATAAAGGATATTTAGCACTAGAGATAACACATAAAATTAACCCTTAGATATATTCTTTTACTAACACATCCGTATTATTAATTGAGTTATGCTCACTTTAACAATTTAATCTCTTATTTGATAATGGTTTCTCAACTGGGGATATAATTTTACTCGAAATTGTGTATGGTTCGAATCTAAAAATTTTCCAATAAATTTGTTTAAATCCCTTATTAATATTGCCACAACCTTTGTGTTCTTTGGAATGGTGTGTTAGTTTGAGATTATTAATTCTTTCTTTGCCTCCTTAAAAAGCCATCTATTTGAATATGTGTTTTTATGGCATGACTGCTCCTACTGGGGAACAAAATTCGCTTGAATTTTTCATTTTAGTATAGCAATGGTTGACGACAAAAGTTCTTGAGAGTATAATCTACTATATGTTATTATTTATTATCTTTATAGGGAGCATAATCTTCGTGTTCATGGTGCTACCTTACATCCTTAGGTGATCTATCAAGTCGTTCGAGATGAAGTGTTCCTCTATTGTTCTAAGTGGCTTGAGTCGAAAATTCAGGTAGGTTCTTCTCTTTTGAATATGTTCAATGAATTCTAGTTTGACCATTGTTTTTTTTGTCTTGCCTTGTCACTCTTGTACTATTTCGTTAATGCCTTAATTTTTAAGCTACGGAGGTATTCTTATCTTTCTTGTAATTTAATGTACCTTTGCGAAAAAAAATATATATTTTCTTAACAACCACAATAATTTAAAACTAAACTTTAAGTTAATTTCAATAGGTTTAAAAATCTACAATTTTAATTAGAACAATACTTTTGGTTGCTCTGTTTAAAATTTATGTCAAATTAATCTATATTAAACCATTATAATATTGGAGGTTAACGAAGAAGGAGAGATGGTGTGAATTTGTTGGGAAGAAGAAATGGGAATGAGTGAGATATTTCCTAAGATTCAAGATTTAAGAAGAATGTGATGGGCAGCCGCGGTCGGCGGGGAGGAGTTTTGAGGTGAGGTGGTGTCAGTTTCTTAATACTAGGCTCGTACAACAAACTTTTTTGTTTTGCAAAAATAGAAAAAAATGAGCCCAATTTATGATTTAAAATAGAAAATGTAAAAAATGTATGGATACACTCGATACACTTGATACACACTTGATATATCTGGTACACTTGATACATTTGATACATGATACACTTAGAATTAGAAAAAAAAAAAAAAAAAAAACTTGAACTTCCTCTTCTTCTTTGAAAGCAGCAGACCCCTCTACTAATATACGCTTGATATACCCAATACTCTTGATACACTTGAGATATACTCTTGGCTAATATGCATTATATACTTGTCAATCGTGTATTCTTTTATTGATAACTGGTGGAAATACAAGTTATTGTACTCTTTATTTGGAATAATTACATTAATTTAGAAGAGAACGCATGAGTTTGAGAAGCAAATAGTGTAAAAAGGAGTAACTCTACGTTCATAATGTTTACAAAGCTTTTATCCTAAAAATTACGAGAGTTTTATTTTTTTTAATGCAATATTCAATTAAAAGAAACAAAAAAACAATTACGGACCAGTAAAGATGCTGCCAGACAATGTATGTGAGACCAAGTCATATCATTGTTTAGCGTGTCGAAAACCCGACATCGAGAAGAAAAAGGATAGATAGACGCAAGGGCGGTGATTGTCATGTCAATATGCAAGTGGATGATTGATTTGACTAAGTCACGACAGAGCCAATGAACCTATGAAGCGAAGAATTCTCCACAGTAGAATGAAATTAAGTTCAAAAGTGTCAAGCAATTAGGAGAATCAACTTTTGGACGTCTACAAATTGCCCACAATAATTCAATTTGAAAACAGAGAGAAAGAACCCAGAGAAAGCTTTGCTCAATCTCCTCACTTCTACCTCCATCTTCAACCCAGCGAAAGCTTTGCTTAGTCTACCTCTAGAAAAGTAAGCCACATCCTCCATCTATGCAGAACATCAAACAACCACCATTTAAAGCTTCCAAAATCCATGCGTCGGACTCTTCAGAAACCCTATTACAAACTTGCACTTGAGTTTTTAGTAGGAAAACTTGCATTTAATTAAGCAAATTCTTTACATTATCAACACAACATAAAGCTAAAATCATACTTAGTTTAAACTAAACAAATTACGCAACAAGCTTTTGGCGCTTGTGATAACTTGTAGAAATACAAGTTATCATTTATATTGCTGATAAATTTGATACACTTGACTGATATACTTGATATACAATGATGCACTTGACCGAAAAGCTACTGATAAATTTGTCAATCATTTACTCGTTTATACTGATGATAAACTTGATACACTTGACTAATATACTTGATAAAGATACACTTGACTGATATACTGCTAACAAACTTGATAATGATGCACTATTTTATATTGTCGACACACTTAACTAATATATTGCTGATACACTTGATTGATATCCTGTTGACAAACTTGATAATGATGCACTTGATTAAGTTGATTTATATTTTTAATGATACACTTAGATTAAAAAAATAATGAACTTCTTCTTTTTCGCAGCAATAGACCCCTCCCCCCATCTCTCTTGCACCAACTAGCCCTCCTCCACACTATATGTCCACACCATATGTAATTGGTCACTGCTTCACCTCTTTACAGCTTGATACTAAATATATTTGATTGCTATTTGATATTAAATAATTTTTTTATTGCAAAATATATTAAAAAGAAAAAAGTTAAAATTTTTGCTACAAGCAAAAGTTCTAATGGATTGAACAAAATATGGTGAATTAAGAAAAGGGAAAAAAAAAGCTCAAATTTAAGTTTTTGTTTTCAAGAGAAAAACTTTTTTAAAAAAAGTATTTTTTTTTTTAAAGAAAAGGAAAATAGAAAGGAAAAAGAGCATGGACAAAACAAAAGAAAGGAGAAATAGAGGCAATTCAGATTTTTAAGGAAGTAAAAACATTTCTTCCATATCTTTATCTAATCATTTCAATTAATCCTAGAAAAAAAGGGAAAAATGTTGAAATTGTTTAGGAGCAATTTTGGAATAACAAATAAACAAAATATCAAAACTATAAAGATTTTGTGATATATGCAAAATTTGAAACGTTGGAGCCATGCTTGCAAAACCTTATTCTTATATTGCCATGCATTGCAATTTCCCACTAGAAAATGGTTCTAAAGAGTAATTTTTAGGTAATTGCAATGGGTGAAATTTTTAAAGTTAACAATTAAATGTATAGCAACATGTTTAAAGAATTTCAAATATAGCAAAGTCTATCTGTGATAGATTCTATAGCTAATAAACTCTTATCAGTTATCGACTCTATCGTTGATAAACTCTTATTAGCAATATATTAATGATATAGTCTTCACTAATAGACTTTGAGAACTTGATCTAAATTTCATTATATTTGTAAATTATTTTACATTATATTATATCTATTAATATTTTAGGCTTGATTGTCATATTTGCAATTGCCTCTCATTCCTATAGTCAGTAAAATATTTAGTGACACTTAAATGAAATATCAATTTTAAGTAATTGGATTTGATGTAATAATCCCTTCAATTGGAACAAACCTCTTGATATATATTTGAGCTTTTTAAAAATTTAAGCTAAAATGAATAAATTTCCTTAGATTGGCATAGTGGAACAAAAGCCACATAAAATCATCAGCCATCTAAGTTACAACTAAATTCTTTGCTTTCCATTTTTTAACCATATAAATAAATATATTTTTTATTTAAATTATTTTTTTTAACAAATATCAATTTTTAATTGGATGCAACATGAGCTACACTTAAGTTTTTTCCTAAAATTATTGGATTTAATTGAAATACAAGTTATTTGAATGAAATGGTTGGTGTTAAACTATGGATGTGGCGATATAAAGGAACGCTCACAAATTTTTTTACTCTATTTAATCTTACAAGACAATAATAAAAAATAGAGTGAATATCAATTTATAGCTCTTAAATTTTGAAGTTGTATCAATTAAAATATTAAATTAATAACTATATCAATTCAAAACTTTAATTTTTATAAATGTATCAATTCATATTCTCTTCCGAATTTTGTCCGACGAATATGGTGTGTAACAACTTGTAGAAAGTTAACATGAATTGATAAAAAATAATTATGTATTTTATTATTGATAATGAGTAATTCGTACACTGATCTTTATATAGAAGGTATAATGTGTAAAAAGAAATAAACAAAATATACATCTGAATAACAGAATAATAAAACAAATTATTTAGTTGTAAAAATACAAATATATATAAAATTCCAGCTTGATCAGTTATAGTGTTAAACTTATAGTTTGAGTAAACTAAATTTTTAAGTTTTTATAAGTCAATTAATTTAAATCATTTATTATAATTATATTTAAAAATCATCAATGCATTCATTCTCAAATATGTATATCCTTCAAATGTTGATATAACCAAATGGATGATTAGAATATATGCAGAGACGATTTTCAAAGAAAATTACATCTAAGAGTATAATTACATAATTTATGAAAGTTTATGGGTTTTATTTATACACTTATAAGTTCCACATAAGGTTTTTTCAAGCGGAATATAATGAAGAGTGTAAATGGATACATTTTAAAAATTATAAATTTAAATTAATACAATTATTAGTTCATAATTTAAATTGATATGATTAAAATTTTAAAATATATATAAATTGATATTCTTCTTGTTTTAAAAAAATATCGGCATACTTCAACTAATATAAATTGGAAACAAACACAACACTAATTTTAATATTAATTATAATTAATGTTCTAATAAAGATAACCTTAATAAAGAAAAGTGAACCATTTGAATTTATAGTTGTAGCCAGGTTGTCTTCCCTACAAGTTTATCCATGTTTCTCAAACTCATTTTATGACCACTTATCAATTATTGGACCTTTTTTTTGTTCACACACTATGTACTCATGACCAATTGAATTAAATCAACGCTACTTTCAAATGTGTTTTGGAATATAAAAGCCTTTTATTAAAAGGCAAAACACTTATATTCAATGAATGTTAATCAACCAAGGGGGACTCTAGCTACTTTTATAGTCTCCTTTTATTCATTGATTTGATCTTCCCCTAAGATCATTGTAATTTTGAGATTTATTCATGTTAAATTATGTATGAGTCTAAATAGAAAACAATATTAGATTTAAACTTCTTATTCATGGTTATAAATTCAAGAGAATGAAATAAATTGTTCGTTGTTTTTTCTGTAAATACATTGTTCGTATAAAAAATTTGATATTGACATAAAAAGGATGATTTATTGATTCTTTTTGTCAATGGACAAGTCTTTGAATATCATGTGTCCATTCAAATATGTCAACAAAGAATTATTTTATTAATAAATTATTGTATCAATGGTTTTTTTCCTTTAAAGAAATACTCAAATAGAGAATTTTTAATACATCAAGGAATAATTTGAGAATTTTAAAATATTAAAAGCAAAAATAATATTACTTAATAAAGGATGGGACCATTGAGTAGATTTAGTAAAAATGAAAATATAAAAAAAATATATTTTGTCCTTAATTGAAGAGAAAAAAGAAAGATTCTTTTTAAATCTTAGTCCCACCTCAAATCATTATTAGCGAAATGAGCAATGACTAATGAAGATCATGATTGTGAGACTATGATGATCATTGTAGTGAGATTATCACACCTAGGTGGTGTTTGGAAGCTTGAGTTGGGTTTAGGTTGGGTTCTTAATTCAGCTCAATGATAGATCTACCAACTTCACAAGTCAGTATTAAATAACTCAATTTCACTAACTTGAATAGTGTTCATAGTTGAAATTTTCATATTAATCGAAGAACTCCCATCTTTGTCTCTTTTTCTCCCCCGTCCCTCCAATGTTCCAATGACTCCACTTGTCCACCACCAGCGTTGACCATTTTCAGCTACATGCTTCGACAACCACATCTGATGCCCAAGTCTAACAACAAGCCCAATTGGCAACATGCTTCAACAACCATATCTCATGGTCAATGGTCAAATTTCGACAATCACCTTTGACAAAGACTACCTTTGACAATCATCTCTAGTGACCACATTTGATGTACTACTCCACATGACTACCACCATCGACAACCAACTTTGAGAATCACCTCCGATGTCAAACTTCGACCATCAACTCCATCAATCATCTCCAACAATTAATTCTAACAACCAACTCAACCAATTATATACTCAAAAAAAAAAAAAAAAAAAGGTATGTGAAAGTGGTTTTAAATACAAAATTAAAATTATTAGTTCAATGTGTTTAATAGTTGTCTTATATAGTAGTTTATACCAATACTTCACTTTTGGTTTCACCCAAAAGATCTCATATGATTGATGATAGTTGTTGTCCCTTATTTACTAATGATTGTCCCTTTATCTATCTAATGCAAGGCTTCGATCGCATTCTCAACACCAACATAGATGCATAATAAACCCTAACCTACAATTTAACATAATATGCCATAAAAAAGCCCTAAACCCGTTGATGGCCGATCGACTAATTATGTATGAGTAATAAAAATAATACTGAGTATGGTCTAAGTGCAAGCATACACCGTCTATGAAATAATAAATCCTAGAGTATTCCAAGAGTCAAATCCCTTGAGACTAGCTTTTAGTTTAAGTTCTCTCAAGATAATGTAAGCAAAGTAACCAAAGTAACTAGGTGTAGATAAATAGTGATTTAGGTTGGAAAATGATAAAACAGTAAATAAGAATGAGTGAACAAGGATACAACTATGCTTTAACCAACTAAGCAATGTGCCTTGAACAATACGATCACATCATACAAGAACAATAGCTTAGACATAGGTTGGAAACTTCTTATATTCGGTCTTGTGTTGAGTTCCTTTAGATGTTTTAAGTAGCTAATGCCTATATTTTTATGGTTAGCTAAATCTTAGATTAATTTTATGTGACTCTTTTACCCTATGGTGTATCTGATATCTAAGGCTACGTGACAATCCTATTTCTAGGCTCTTAGTCCTATATTCCTTTTGTGACATTAGTTTATAGTGTAACCTTCTCAACATTAAGACTTGTCCACTAGACTACTAAATTAAGTGACCAATTTAATTTACAATTTGTATCCAAAATTCAATAAAGGAAATTCACAAGTCAAGTGGTATCAAACATAAGCATTGCTTAAGCCATATGCCCTAGGGCATTCAAATTATTAAACCCTCAGAGAATTTTGCTCGTGATTAAGAATGAATGAATGGATTTCTTTAACTTATAAACCATGATTACCGGATAGAGTTTAGGAACGTAAAAGATGAAAGTAAATGAATAAGCTGAAGCAAAATGATTCTTGAAATTTAGTACAAACAACCCCTTTTGGAACAATTTCTAACTTCAGGTTTCTTTTTAGGGTGATTCTCCTTTTTCAAGAATGAATTTGAAGGGATTTGAATTCCGGTAGAAGCTGTGATCGTGTTCTTTAATGTCTTGAAAGAATTAAAAATACAAAAACTAGAAGAAAAAGTTAAGCATCATACCTTTGTCGATCCATAACTATAGCAAAATCTTATCCTTGAATTGGTAGTCTTCTCCTTGAAGTTTTCAATTTCCCACGAGATCTTCCTCACTATGACTCTGGCAAGGATCCAGCTTGTGGGAACCGCTCTTAAAAGATGAAAGAGAATAAGGAAGAATTATTACAAAACCATTTTCTTAAAAATTGGGAGAATTTGAATGACCGTAGAGATTGTGTTATAGATTGTGGATTCTATGAGGGCTCCCAAGGACCCTATTTATAGAACTCTATAAGTTATTCCTAATTCTATTTATAGAACTGTATAGGTTATTCCTAATCCTATTGAGATAATCCCTCTGCGCAGATTTTAAATTAAATATTTAATAATATCAAATATTAATAAATATTTACCTAATTAATATCTCATATTAAATGATTTAAAATATTTAAATATATATATATATATATATATATATATTTGTAGAATCTTTAAGGGCACTTTTCAAATATAGCAAAAAGAACTAAAATATTTACAAATATAGTAAAATTTCACTGTTTATCTTTAATAGACTGCAATAGACTATTATTTGTGTCACAATAGACACAGATAGTAATCTATCGCGATTTATCGCGGTTTATCATAGATAGACTGTGTATTTTACTATTAGTTATAAATATTTTCAACAGTTTTGCCATTAAAGATAATTTCCCAATCTTTAATTTGAATCTCATTCAAATTAAATAATTAATTATTTGAATCTAGTTCAAATTAATTAATTAATTTTCCCTCTATTTATTTATATAGATTTGATCTAAATAAATAATTAATTATTTGAATCATATTCAAATAAATTAATTCTCCATATTGTAAAGTTATAATTTGAACCTTATTCAAATAAATTTTATAATAAATCATGTAATTAATTGTATCCAATACAATTAACATTTTTCCTCATAAATTTGAACATTTCAAAATTTCTTTCAACATAGTTCATCCTTGTTTGTCTATGGTGAGCTAGCAAAGGGCCTTATGGACTTACAGCTTATAAGCTTCAATAATCCAAGATTAATTAGATTAATCTTCATGCATTAACTATAGAGCAAACCACTATAGACTCATAGTTGAACTCTTATGCACGGATGAACAAGTTATGTCTCTAGATATAATCAGTATAAGCAAGTTTATCCTTCACGAGTTTTTCATAATTACAACTGGGTCAAACGTCCGTTTTACCATTGTAATTACATTTTTTCCTTAAGTACCACTAATTCCTCTAATGAATAATTTGTTTATGATCCAACCATAAATTAAGTCACTCTCAGGCCAGTGAAAGGGTTGGACCCCTTGTTCAAGACTTGAAATCAGCACTTAAGGAAGAAGTGAATTCCATCTTGTGAATTTATGTTCTCAACTCCTCATTTAGTCAAATCCCAAAATGGTAAGCTTATTGAGTCGGCAACTCAGACCACTCTCACCTATGCAAATCAAATGACTGACCTCATTAACAGGAGTTTATAAATCATTCAAGATTAAAATCGAGTCTCACATGATCATCCTATGAAATATTAATCTCATCAATTAACAGATTTACAAAAAAAGATTAAATATTTCATGATCTGGTCTCATACGAACTCTTTGTATAGGATACCTCCACTCACATGTCTCCACATGAACTGTTTGGATCAAACCATCTGCAACTATTATAAACTGGGTCGTATCTATAGTATCACCAAGATAAGACACCCAACCTTATCCATATATTATAAACCTTTAGGTTTTTTCTTGAACATGATCTACCTTGCATGTCAACTACATACTGTTCAAGACTACATATAATAGCCTTTGGTTTTTACGGTTAATGGTATTTAATATTGCATATTTAATAATTAAATTAATTAACTAATCAATTATGAGGCTCTAAGGCACAAATCCCAATAGAATCTCTTCTCTACACTTGCTCTTATAGGATAGGGATAGCCTAGAGCTAAGGTATTTTAGAGGGACTATCGTTTGCGAAGTTTTCTAACTAAGAAATGAGAGCTTTGTTTGAGGGATGGTTGAGTTTCAAATGTGGGTTGTTCAATGTATTGAAAGAAAAGACTTCCCATCCTTTTATAAGCCCAAATCGGTTGTAGGAGGGCCGAAATTGGTGCTTCAGTGGTGTACTAGTCAAATTCAACCCTGAAGAACAGTTTTGGGCTATGAGAAATGCAATTGTAGACAACTGGGCATAATTCTAGATTTTAGGGTTTCAATATGGCCACATTGACTTCATGCGATTTGGGCTTATCAATGCAATTTCTCCAAATCATTCAAAATTACCTACCAAGTTCATAAACTTGATACAAATGAGTAAAAATTATTTTTTGAGACTAAAATGACCTTCATAAGACCATTTTATCTATTTAATACTACATGATTGGGTACAACACATGTAAATAACCACGAAAAAATCATATTTTTTTATATTACAAAAAACTTCTAGTTACTCCTAACTTAAAACTGTATATCCTAAAATACATATTTCGTAACTCCAAATCAAGCAACTTTCCAGCCCAACACACAAACTTCCTAATTCAATAGACATATTAACTTTAGATTTCATAACTCAACTCAACAGCCCAAATAACTCATTAATGATTGTTTTTTTCTCGATAGGTTGGATTATTCATTGTACTAATCCTAATTCTTTTGAATCGTCATGGATATAAAGGAAATTTATTTAGGAAGTGGGGGTTGGAGATTTGAAATCTTACTAGACGATGACACATATCTTAACCAATTGAGTTATGTGTTCAGATTGACTGTTTTTATTTAATCTAGCATTACTCTCTCGGCTAAGTAAAGAGTACAATGGATCGAATCCCTTAGTGGAACGCGCGATCATTTTTGCTTTAAATTTATTTGGAAATTAAAACACAAAAGAAATATAGTAATCAAAATTAGAGTAATTAAGCATGAATTTTATGGGGAGTGAAAGAAAAATTACCTTCAAAGAACTCTTCTTTCACTTCTTCTCCCAACGAATTGATCTTGTAGAAAATTCTCCTTTCACGTACAATGATGCCCCCGAAATTTCTTCTTGGCTAATCTCAAGCAAGAACTGGCTTATGGGAGACTTGCTTTTTTCAAAAAAAA
>QLSR01001475.1:528790-589928 GCA_031780015.1 Citrullus colocynthis
AAAAAAAAAAAAAAAAAAAAAAAAAAAAAAAAGGGAATTGAGTTTTACGGAGGAAGTTTTTCTCAATGAGACTGAGAGAGTGAGATAGTTTTTTGAGAGAGGGAAAAGTTTTCATGTTATAGCAACCCTTTGGCAAACGCAGACCCTTTGAATTTGGGAGGATTTACGAGGATGTTTGGCCCATGGATTTGGAATTAGGCGATTTGACATTTGAAGCCAAATCCATGTTTGGGCACTTGGAATTAGGGGAATTTGACTTTTATTTTATTTTATTTTATCTTAATGAATGTTATGGAATTAAGAGAAATCTTCTTTCATCTTATACCTCACATTAGTGATCATTGGTGATCGATTGTGCAACTGTCGACGCCTGATCGTGTGATTGTTGACGATCGACCATCGTGATCATTGATGACCGACCACTATAACTGTCAATGACTGGCCACCCTTGACCGACGACTACCAATGGCAAGTTGCCTGTGATTGTCGACAACTATTGTCGGCCGATTGATCATGCTCATTGGTCATTAGCGACATTTTCTCCCACTCTTTTCTCCTTCCTCCACCTTCCCTTGTATTTCTCATTTCTTTCTCCTTCTTCAATTATTATTTGCCTTGAAATGTCTATATGAGAACAATAGTGATACTGACTTGTGAAAGCAAATAGGGCGGGTAAGTTTTAAATCTTTTTTCTTCAAAAGACTTGTTATAGAAAGGAAAACTGAATTATAAATTTTTTTAATTTTTTAAATAATTAAATTTTCAAAATCAGAATAAACTAAATATGTGGTAAAAGTTGACAAATAAGATAAATTAGAGATTAAAAAAGAAAAGTAAATTTGTCACCGGAACTTTGTTACTTTCCTAGTTTTTTAAAAAGAAAATTAAATTGCTAACTTCTAAATTTGTTACAAATTTATATTTTAATAACTTTGTTATCAAAACAAAATTAATTTTATTTTTATAATAAAAGCAAAAAGATACCCTTAAATTTTTTAAAAAACAAAAACAAATTATAAATTTTCTCCAAATGTAAATTTAGATTTAGGTTACTTGGAAAACTACAATTTTAAAATCATAATAAGAAAGTAAATTGATTACAAAGCTATATTTTAAAAATTTTTGTTATAAATTAGATTTTCATCAAAATCAGAATAATTTGAATATGTTGTAAAATTAAAAAATAAGATAAATTAGTAATTAAAAGAAGTACGCTTGTATTTTTAAAAGCCAAAACTAAATATCAAACTTTCTAAAATTGTAAATTTAGATTTAGGTTTCTAGAAGAACTAAAATCTTATAATCATAACAAGAAAGTAAAGTTGTTACAAAACTATAGTTTTTATTTTTTAGAAAAACAACATACGCTTTTATTTTAAAACCAAGGCTAAATTACAAACTTTCACATTTAATACAATTCACAAAACAACCACAAAAAGAGAAGAGAAGAAAAGAAACAAACTAGCTAAACCCGAGAATTCAAAACCAACACCTAAACACAAGTTCAGAAACATAGACTTCCAAACCCTGCATCCCAAACCTAAACATTAATGATTCCCGTCATCAAAACTCCCTCAAATAAGCCCCCAAACTTTTAATTAATTCCTAAACATTTGATTCCAAACATTCAAGCCCCCCACTCTTCACTACCTCCCTCCTCCCCTGCAATACAGGAGGAGTTTAAATTAAATTAATCTTAAATAATTAAATAAATTAATTAATTATATATTTAATATTTAATTAAATACAGCAACATATTTTGCTTAGAATTAAATATCTAACATTATGTAGGAGAAACTTCATATTTTTGGCTCCATTATCGCAACAAAAAAATTAGTAAAATATTTAGGTTTTTTTTTTTTTTTTTTTTTTTTTTTTTTTTTTTTTTAAATAAGTGCATCTTCATTGGTAATTTTGATTTGCATTTAATAGATAAGTTGATCTAGTTACTAAAATCTTTTTGCACTAAATATGTTCTAGGACTAGTTTCCTAAATTATTTATAGTTCTAGTAATTTGTAATCTTTATAAATACAAATTATTTATTCAATAAAATAATATTATTTTATTTATTTGTGCATTAAATCAATTCAATAAACTAACATCCATGATTATTTTATGTAGACTTAAACATATATGTGTTAACATTTTGATTGTGTTTAAGTAATAACCAAAAATATCTCTAATATAGAGATAAGGTTGGGTTCCTTATCTTGGTGACACTCCGAAAACAATCCACTTTGTAATTGTTACAAGAGTTGTATAGTGTTACAAACGATTTGATCCTAATTGTTCATGTGGAGACATGCGAGTAGGGGTATCCTATGCAATAAGTTTTGTATAAGACCAGACCGTGGAATGTTTAATTTCTTTTTATAATGCTCTTTATAATGCTATTGATTGAAGAAATTAACATTTCATATGATGACCATAGGTGATTTGACCTTAATCTTCAGTGAGTTATGAACTCCTGTCTATGAGGACAATCCTTGGATATATATGGATTACAGTGGCCAAATTGCCAACTCAATAAGTCCACTATTTTGGGGATTTGTTTGAGTAGGGAGCTAAGAATAAGTCCACAAGATGAGATTCACTCATTCTTATTTTTAAGGTAAGTGGATAAATTGCTTCTTGAGCTGGTTCTAGGTATTGAACAGTGAGACCTCACCCTCTCACCGGCCTGAGAGGGGTTAGTTTATAGTTGGACTATAAACTAATTGTTCATTAGAGCGATCAGTGGTACTTAAGGAGTTAGATGTAAATACAGGAGTAAAACAGTAATTTGACCCAACTGTAATTACAGACATTTGTGAAAGGTTGACTTACTGTAGATTGGTTATATCCGTTGACATAGAATTATATCTATAGTGCGAAGAGTGCAGCTGTAGGTTTTTAGTGTAGTGACTTGTAGTTAATGAATATTGATTAATTTAATTAAAGAGTTTAATTAATTAAGCTCATATCATTGGAGCTTCTAATTTATAGGTCCATAAGGTCCCCTTGCTAGCTCAATAAGGGAGTTTTTTCAGTAGAGATGAGGGGTGTGTGTTCTTGAAATTCAAAAGAGAACTCTCTGAAAAATTCTCCCATTGGTCTCTCTCAGTTTTTTCTCTTTCTCTTACCAAAAGAAAGAACCCACAACTTCTTTTGGTTTTTCCGTGGAGAATGGCAAGGGAAATTATCTTGGTGGTGTCTCAATGAGTACTGTGTACATTTTATTCAACGAAGGTGTTGGAGTTCACAATGAGAAGAAAAAACTACCTAGAAGATAGTTTTCAAAGGTAGAGTATTGTTTTCTCTTAATCCTCTTAAAACATACTAGTTATGATGTTTATCCAATTCTCTGTTTTTTTTCTTTTTAGAATTCTAAAAAGAAAATTATTGGCACAAGGAAATCACTCACTTTTGCTAAAAATTCAATTCTTTTAGTTCTATCATATATGTTAAACACGGTTTCGTAATTAGGATATAACTTTAGAAATATGTAATCGTTTTAAGTAAATAGCCACTCGTTTTCTTAGTTTTTTTTCCTCCTAACCATTTCCGGCATTAGTTTGGAGCTTGGACTTTCAGTTTTGGAGGGTAAAACAGTTTTGGGGATTCTCAACCTTGGTTAAATCATCACAACACGTAGTCAAGGGGAGTTTCACCTAAAACATCTGCAGATGGTGAGATGCTGATGTTCAGAGGATTGTTTAGTGTCTAAACATCGAGATTAAGTGGAGGAGATCGAGGGGACAACATGGAGAATGGTGCCGATGACGGATAGATTTAACGCATAACTTCTTGTTCCTTTATTTTTCTTCTCTTTAATTATTTTGTACAACATGATTATGTTCAACATGTTGTGGCTAACCTTTTCATGGTTTTAGAAATTGATTGATTTGAATTATGTTATGAATTGTTCATTAGTTTAATTAATTGAATCTCATTTACTTTTTATCATATTACGTTTTCCCAATTGAATGTTCAGAAAGTTAGTAAATATTTAAATACCTTATTACCAATGCATGCATACACAAATATTATTATTAGCCAACCACAGCACAACTGTTCTATACACAAGTCAAACATATTAAAGTTGATAGCAAATCATATCTCTTTATTAATTATCTAACTAGCGCTATATATGTGTGACATTGATGTTTATGAGGCTGACTATAGCAAACTCAACCTATATATCAATTTATTATTTGATTTTTTTGGCTTATTTGTTAGCCAACCAAAATTGACCCCTTCAAAATCCCAAAATAATATAATCATAAAAAAGTCTTATCATAAAAATTTTCTCCACCCCAGTAATATTATACTTTAGATATCAACCTATCATCTGAAATATTATTATATAATGAAATGTCAAGCTTAGTATTTAATTCTTCATTGTAACTTTAAAAAACCATTTTTCAAACAAATATAATTAATCTAATCCCATCTTAACTTTGTTGTACCATCAAATATTATTTATTTCAGAGGTACATATTGAACAAATATTAATTAACTAAACCTTAAAGTTTTGCCGACTATATAATATAAATAAGTGTAAAGAAGATATGACAACAACCCATGAAGTTATGTCGTGAAATATAATTAAGTTAGAGAAAGACAATTATTGAAACTATAAAAATATCAATTAAATAAAAACTTATTTCAAAGACAAGAAAAAACAAATAGGGTTGTTTTGAAATATGATAAAATGAGCAAAACTATTTATAAATATATAAAAATTTTACTATCTTCGAGCAATAGATCGTGATAGACCTATATTGCTTGAGTGAAGTCTATCGTAGTCTATTTCTCACAGACAATAAAAATTTTCTATATTTATAGATAGTTTTATATTTTTCAATTTATAATAAATTTTCAAATAAAAATATATGGTTCAAATATTTATTGATTTTTTAAGGTTACGGAGTATGGTTTTACAAAGTTGTGCTCGTCTCCTCTACGTATTGAGGCTGGTGCGGGTCATGAAAAGACTGTCTCTTGCTGTCCAATTTTTTTCTTTTTGATTGTGAGTTGCTTATTGATATGATTAATCATTCTATTAAATTGTCTTGGAGTTTCGGTATATCATTGAGGATATTTAGCTTTTGGTTTCTTCTTTTCATTCTGTTGAATTTTGATTTATGTGTCGAAGAAAAGAAAAGACTGGTCAGTTTGGTTGGTTTCTAGCTATGAATATGATATAGAAAACTTTATCCAATTATTGGAGATTCACATGCTTAAGGTTATTGATTTATTCTGGATTTATTTTTTTGAAAAAAAAAGATTATTAAAATTAAAGTATTGAAAATGGTGAGGCCAAAAGGATAAATTATCCATGCATTTGATTTGATTGGGACAAAAGTATATTGATTAATGGGAGTTTGAATTGGTGGGAGGGGTTAATTCATGACAGCACAAATTGTAAAATGGGTCCAAAAGCGACAATATGTTCTGTGGCATTGATGAGGATAGATATTTTGGACATTAATTTAATTTATATGCATTGAATCATTTATTCCCCCACTTCTAGTTGAAGATTGATTTATCCTTTTAGAATTAATTTTTTAAAGGAAAAATAAACTATGTATGTTTGTGGAACTCATAAATGTCCAACCACAAATTAACACTTGATAATATACCTTTTGTGATTGTTTGAGATGCACGAAGATGAGTGCAACTCAGAATGCACGGAAGTATTATTCAATATTAAATTGATTTTTGAATAATTAAAAACATGTTGGAAAATGATTTTATAATATAGATCCATCTATACTCTCTCTTTTTTGTCTAACTTTTTTTTTTTTTTTTTTTTTTTAAAGTGAGTTCCTCACTTCTCTTTTCGACTTTTTATATTTTACCATTTAAAAAAAGATCTTGTATGCATTGGGAGCTACGTGCAGGCTTAAGCATGTTGCGGATATACTTTTCACTACAACAATTTTGACTTTACATGTCAGTTGGTAATTTGCAAACACTAATAGATGAGCTTAAGTTATGGAAATTTTACATTAGATGGTGGGTTATACCTGTGACACAGGGGGTAGAGATTAGGTGCTAAGGATTGGTTCAGTCTGTGTGATGGTTCTATGTCCTATGCTTTTCTTCTATTTGAGAGTGGTGTGAAGTCGAGGGATCATATATCTTTTGAGTGCTTGTTTGGGCATGAGGTATGGAGTAGGATTTTGGAGTGGATTTCCTCTTTTCATAGGATTGTTGGTTGGGTTGTGGAGTTGGATTGGATTTGTCGAATGGAGTAGGTAAAGGAATTAGGAAGAAGTTGCAGGGGATGTTGTGATGTGTTTGTGATCTATTTTATTTAGTAGGAGAGTGAATTATTGGCTGCATGGGGAGCGTCCTCAGGAAGCTTCAATTCTCCTTCATCTTATTGTTTTATTGGTATGGGCACATGCTGCTTCTTGGCCTGAGGATGTGGCTAGTCTGTAATTTTTGTTTTTGTTGAGTGGTCTGGCCCCGAGCTATGGGGTCTTTGCATTCTTTTGCTAGTTTGTTTAATGGCCTTTGTGGGTCTTTAGTTTATTTTGTTAGTTTTGTGTTTTGTTTTCGTGCTTGGGCTTTTGTTGTGTTGAGTGATCTTGTTGCTTGTTTATTATTGGGTTGTTTTTGGTGTGCTCTTGCCCCGGGTTGTGGGGTCCTACTTTTTGTTATTTAATATCCTATCTTAAAAAAAAAAAAAAAAAAAAAAAAAAGAGGGAAGTTAAAAAAAAAAAAAAAAAAAAAAAAAAGAGGGAAGTTAAAAAAAAAAAAAAAAAAAAAAAAAAGAGGGAAGTTAAAAAAAAAAAAAAAAAAAAAAAAAAGAGGGAAGTTAAAAAAAAAAAAAAAAAAAAAAAAAAGAGGGAAGTTAAAAAAAAAAAAAAAAAAAAAAAAAAGAGGGAAGTTAAAAAAAAAAAAAAAAAAAAAAAAAAGAGGGAAGTTAAAAAAAAAAAAAAAAAAAAAAAAAAGAGGGAAGTTAAAAAAAAAAAAAAAAAAAAAAAAAAGAGGGAAGTTAAAAAAAAAAAAAAAAAAAAAAAAAAGAGGGAAGTTAAAAAAAAAAAAAAAAAAAAAAAAAAGAGGGAAGTTAAAAAAAAAAAAAAAAAAAAAAAAAAGAGGGAAGTTAAAAAAAAAAAAAAAAAAAAAAAAAAGAGGGAAGTTAAAAAAAAAAAAAAAAAAAAAAAAAAGAGGGAAGTTAAAAAAAAAAAAAAAAAAAAAAAAAAGAGGGAAGTTAAAAAAAAAAAAAAAAAAAAAAAAAAGAGGGAAGTTAAAAAAAAAAAAAAAAAAAAAAAAAAGAGGGAAGTTAAAAAAAAAAAAAAAAAAAAAAAAAAGAGGGAAGTTAAAAAAAAAAAAAAAAAAAAAAAAAAGAGGGAAGTTAAAAAAAAAAAAAAAAAAAAAAAAAAGAGGGAAGTTAAAAAAAAAAAAAAAAAAAAAAAAAAGAGGGAAGTTAAAAAAAAAAAAAAAAAAAAAAAAAAGAGGGAAGTTAAAAAAAAAAAAAAAAAAAAAAAAAAGAGGGAAGTTAAAAAAAAAAAAAAAAAAAAAAAAAAACAAACCTAGGGGATGTACAATGGCAGTTATAAACTATAGTAAAAAGAATGAAAACAAAAAAAAAATGACAGGTTTAAACTGTCACCAAAAGAGGGGCTACAATGATGGTTTTTAATAGACATCGAAAGATTTAAAATGGTAAAGTTGGGAGGGCAGAGGGTAGTGTTTGGGACGGTGAGTTAAATTATGAAATTTTTCGATAAATGTGCAACTTTAATTATGAACACTGTTATGGATTGTGGGTCATTTTGGAAAAAAATTCAAAATAACTATAGTCACGTGAGGACCAAAGGAGTCCAAGAAACAGGCAAGGGGAGGAAGAGACTAGCAGAAGGGAGGAAATTGGACTCACCTTAGCCTCAAAAGCCGAACCACTCTCTTCCCTCCATGGGGTCCCACTTCCTATGCGCCAAGATCTTAGCCTTCGTGGTTGACTTGAATTGGCATCTCCGAGTCATCTTCAAATTAGGAATTCTAGGGTTCACCCCTCTATAAATAAGAGATCATACCTCCACAAAATTCTTATTCCTAGACACTCCAAGATTATACTGCAAATTAGAAATGGATGAATTGAAAATTAGAAAATAAATAAATTAAAAAAAAATGAAGAGACCATGATGTACATCTATATTTATACTATATTAAAAAGGGGAAAGTAGGAGAATTTTTACATTCCCTTTTTGCCCCTACAGTTTCAATAAATGACTACTTTACCCTTCTATTTTTAGGATATGACTTTCATTTGGTATCTGTTGAGCAATGTGAGGAAAATAGAGGTATAACCTTACGACGGGACATAACCCATTGGGTACAAGTGGTTACACATTGAATCAGTGTATCCATTGGAATTCAGATGCTTGACTCTTCAATCTTTGGAACACAACTTTTCAAGTATAAGTGTCTATTTGATCGTTTTTGTGTAGGTGGTTACACATGAATGTGTTCATTCATGTATAGGTGTGATCCATATAAATGGCAACTTATCGAGTTTAGGCGTTCGCTAATAGATGTTAGCACAATAAAGATTGTTTTTCATACTCTCGCTTTACAAAATAGATTTCTGATATGTAAAATTTAATATTGAAGTCAAATAAGTACATGTTATATCAATATAACACCACTATTCGAGTGTAATTGGTGTTACATTTTGAATCTCTACACCGATTCACATGAATCATTACTAGTATTTCTATATTTGCCCTCACGTTTAGGTTAGTGGAGGTGTGTATTTGCACGCCACATCCAGTGGTTAGCTCGGTTCTTAAATGACCATATTTTTCTGAAAATATCTTTTCTTTTTTTATTTGGTTTTTTTAAACTTGAGCTTAGAATTTCTTTTCTATGTATTTTATCATTAAGTTATATTTTTACGAATTTTCACTTTTTTCTATTCTAAATCAAGTTTTTTATTAGCAATTTTGGTCGCTTTATTCTTCGTCTGTACTCTTATCATTTCAAACTACACTAATGACTCCGCTACAACAAATAAGTATATTAGACGCAGGGGTGGATCCAAGAATATATGTCACGAAACCGATTGAAATAAGATTAAATGACAAGTTATCTTTTAGATTAAAATCTAAATCATCTCTAAACTTTCGAGTTTGAATGTAATAGAGATGCGTTGAAAAAAAAAAATTTAATTAAGGTCGCGTTTGGTAACCATTACGTTTTTCTTTAAAAAAAAATAAAATAAATTAACCCTATTTTCTGATGGAGTTAGCATTGTAAAAGCGGAAGCAATTAGGATCTAAAACACTCTAATTACATCAATTTTGAAGATTAAACATACTTGTTCATAACTGAAAAAAAAAAAAAAAACAAAGGAAGTAACACTTGTTGTAGCTCAAATTTTATTCAAATTTCTCCAAATTTTTTATCACAAATACTTCGTGGACCACCAAAATAGTCTTCCTAGTTATTCTTAGGCCTTAGAACGGATTGTGGGATCCAAATTGAGTTGAATTTGGAGCAAATTTTTTAAGAACACACAGTTTCAACGATTTTGGAGTTGGTAGGTATTTTCATCAAAATACACTTAAAGTTGCCAATCCATTTTTCAGTTTTCCTTCTTCTATTTAAAGAGAAAACCATGCAAATTAGATTTATATGTTGATTAACACCAAACATGGTGAATAAGGCGGTGAAATTGAAAGTGGAAGAAGAGGTTGAAGATGAGGTCTCCACCTCCTACTTGAACATGCAAAGTGGATTCTCCAATTTCTCAAATTGAATAGAATTTCAATTTATAATTTTAATTTCCAAAATCAATTTTAAATAACATTAATTTAATATAAAATTAATTTAAATAATAATTAATTAATTATGTTAAATTAATATTTACTATTAAATTAATAATTTTTTCACTTTTTCTCGCAATTTCAAGTTCGATGAATCTCTACTCATCGGAATAATATTTAAGTCATATTTAAATATTATTAATTCTCTAATTCATCTAATTCACAATTAAACAAACAAATTGTAAAATTTGCTCCTTAACCGAATTCGAACTATTCAAATTCTTTCAATATACTGTTCTAAGGTTTAGTCCATGAGCTAACAAGGGACCTAATGAACCTACAGATCATGAGCTCCAACGATCCGAAATTAACTGGTTAAATTCTTTAACCTAGTTAATTAACATTCGTTAACTACTAAGACACTTCACTAAAGCTCAGAAGCTGCACTCTCCAAATTGTAGATGTATCTGTCCAGTTGATATAACCAGAATAAGTAAGTCAATCATTCACAAGTTGTTCATAATTACAACTGAGTAAAAAATATCGTTTTACCCCTGTAACTGCATCTAGTTCCTTCAATCCCACTGATTCCCTAATGAACAATTGATTTGTGGTCCAACCAATAAACCGAGTCCCTCTCGAGCCAATGAGAGGGTGGGGTCTCTTGTTCAAGACTTGAAGTTAGCACTTGAAAGAACAACTTTTCTACTAACCTAGAATTAGGTAGGAGTATATTCCATCTTGTAAGACTATGTCCCTAGCTATCTGCCTGGTCTTATCCCTAAAATGGGGGGCTTATTGAGTCGGTGAACTCGAGCCACTCTCACCCATACAGATTAAAGGATAATCTGAAACAAATAAGAGTTTATAGTTAGCTCAGGATTAAGATCGAGTTACCTAGGTCACCAGGTTGAAATAAATAGTTTTAACAGTAAACGGTGTTATAAAGTAAAAGAGATTATTTCATAGTCTGATCTTATGAAAACTCATTGCATAAGATGTCCCCACTTACATGTCTCTACATGAATGATTTAGGATCAAATTGTTTGTATCAAATGCAAAGTGGGTCGAATCCATATTGTCCCCCGGATAAGGTACCCAACCTTTATCCCTATACTATAGATTGTTTTGGCAACTTGATCAACTTTTATGTCAACACATAAAGTCTAAGTATTCACTTTATAGCCAAGGATTCTTAGTTTATTGGATTTAATATATGTAATTCACATATTCAATAACAACTTTACTGAATAAATCTAGATAACAACTTTATTGAGAACAAGTTTCCAAAATTTACAAACTACGAGTTTTAGGACATAAAACCTAACAAACTCCCACTTAGACTAAAACTCTAGTGAGTATGAATACATAATGTTGAGTTTACAGAGAAAAGCAAATAAATACAATAAACTAGGCATCACATACCCAATAGCTTTGTCCCACTTGTCCTAGTTTACATAACTCAAAGTCCTAAACTCACTTGGTGATCCTCAAACACTCTAGTCGTGAGAGCCTTTGTAAATGGATCAACAATGTTGTGTTTTGACACAATCTGCTTGACGATTATGTCACTTCTCTGCATAATTTCTCTAATGAGATGATATTTTCGTTCAATATGTTTGTCGCACTTATGACTTCTAGGTTCTTTGGAATTTGCAACTGTACCACTATTATCACAATAGAGAGTGATAAGCAGATGCATATTTGGAACAACTTCCAGATCCGCTAAGAACTTTTTGAGTCATACTGCTTCACTACGTACTCAGCTTCCATGGTGGGGTCAGCTATACAGCCTTGTTTAATACTCATCCATACTATTGCTCCTCCCTTTAGAGTGAACATTGATCTCAATGCAGATTTTCTTGAATCTGTATTGGTTTAGAGCGACATAGATTGAAATTTCTGGAAAAGAAAAAAGGAAAATCGCCGGAAAAGAAATCTTCATGAATGAAAGAACAAAAGAAAAAAAAAAAAAGAGAAAAGCAGAAAAAATGAAAAAAAAAAAAGAAATAGACCAAGGAAAAGTAGAAGAAAGAAAGGTTAAAGTAATAAATTAACGCAGTGATGAGACGAGTGTTTTTTTAAACAAAGGCTAGATTCAAGATGGGTAATTTATACAAATATCCCCCGCAGAAATCCCATCATCGGAGCTCCGTCAATCAATGGCGATCAACAAGCTCGCTACTGCAAATTCCGACTATGAACGCATCGTTATTGCATCCTCCATAGCCTCACGGCTTCTTCTACTCTTCCTAATCGTCTTCTGGCGCTCTCTCCTCAGCCCTTACGACACTTCAGCTTCTCTTAATCCTGCATGCTTAATCAACCCATCTTCTTCGCCTCTCCCCGAACATCCAGTTCTTTTTCCTCGAATTGGCTCCGCCATTGAGAGCAGCATTGTCTGGGACGGCGTTCACTTTGTCCGAATCGCTCAGTGCGGTTATGAATACGAGAAGTCCTACGCTTTCTTGCCCCTTCTCCCTTTCTGCATTTCCCTCCTGTCCCGCACAGGTATGGTAATTATACTTCGATTCAATGTTTATTTGGTTATTTTTGTCGGTTTTATTGGTTGTGCTTAATGTTGGGTTCTTACAGTTGCCTTGAGGTAGTTTATGAGCAAACTGCTGATGTGCTTCGTAATTTTGCTACAGTATTGTTGCCTTTGGTTCCGATAATTGGGCATAGAGCTGTATTGGGACTATCTGGATATCTAATCAATAACATTGCTTTTGTGCTTGCTGCACGTTATCTTTTCAGGTGGGTTTGTTGAGATCACAAGTTTTGGACAGTAATACTTAGGTTTATACTCTGATTTTTCAAATGGGTGTTTACTTATGAATTACGGGTAAATAGCTATTCAACTGCACTTGTATTTTCTTGGTTCATTCTATGTAAAATCCTGACGTCTTCTACCTGGTCGCTCTAACAGGCTTTCACTTATTATTTTGAAGGATGCGGAAGCAGCAATGCGGGCCTCAGTTCTATTTTGCTTCAATCCTGCTTCTATATTTTATTCATCGTTGTAAGTGACTTTTCCTTTCCATATCACTTTGTGCTTAAAAAGTTTAGATGATGATGGACTAGCCATTGCAGATATACTGAGAGTTTGTACTCACTATTTTCATTGGGAGGATTATATCACTTGATGAGTGGCAGACATGGTGTTTCTGCCCTTTGGCTAGCTCTTTCTTGCTGTGCTCGGTCTAATGGAGTGCTTAATGCTGGTTACATCTGTTTTCTGACAATGCATTGGGCTTATGATGCTCTTTTGCTGAAGAAATGTGTCCGTGTAAGTATCCTTGCTAATTGGTAGATAATAGATTTTATAATATCTCTTAGTTAGTCACCTTGGTAGAGAAGATGTAATGCATTTCTTTAATTTTTTGTTGCAGCGGGCCTTGCAGGTTCTCATTTCTGGAGCCTTTAACTGTATGTGTATATTTGCTCCATTCATTGCGTTTCAAGCATATGGGTATTACAATATTTGCAGTGGACGTATACCAGATGAAATGAGGCCATGGTGCAAAGCTAGGGTACCGCTTCTATACAATTTTGTTCAAAGTCACTACTGGTATTGTCCTTTTAACTTGCCCATTATTCCAACGTTATATCAGTATTTCTGTAGACCATAGGTGACTTTTTCAATTCTTTTCTAAAACTCCAGATAATCCTGTAACTATAGGTTTTCTCGTATGGAAATGCTTGAAATAGGTCAAAATTATAGGAACTTGTCAACAAGGAGAATCAGGTTACAAGAATCAGTAAATAATTTAACTATCAAATAAAATAACTCAATAATCCCAACTCTGGTGAGGAAAAGAAATTGAAATTTTATCACTGAAGAAAAATTTACAAAGAGTCTGTCAAGACTCAATAGGATAAAGTTTCCCTTCCCCGAAGGAAGGATCATAAAGGAATCCAAATTCGTAACATTGCAAATGCAACGTTATAGACAGCTTCCTAACATCCCTAGACAGGATGAATAGCAATCATATCCTGATGCTGCCATATTCATCAAGGAAGTGGAGAGATTACATGGTCTAGTTCAATTATCCCTAATCGTGACAAGATATTTGTGGGACTTTTGGAATGAGTTGTTTAAGGTATGAGTAATTCAACTTCAAAGAAGCACCACCTTCCATCTTGAGACAGCCTACCAATCTGAGATTGTCAACAAGTGCTAGGAGATCTATCTTAGGCATTTTTGTAGTGGGCAGCCACAACAATGGGGCCACTGGATTCCATGGGCCGAATGCTAGTCTAAGTTCCGGCATTTTTCTGATATCATGTAAGTTCATTTAACTTCCATATTAACGAGAAAGATTTCAATCTATTGTCAATGAAGCTATTGAAGAAAATGATTTGTAAGAAGTTCTTTTGAAATGTTCTTTTCTTACATGCCAGGAAGTACGTGATCTTGGTAAGTTGAATGGGTGGGCTACTTTGGTTGGATGTGAAGTAGAGCCATTTCCTTCTTCTTACGTGGGTCTCCATCTAAGCCACAACCCCAAGAGCATTTTGTTTCGGGATCTTAGAGACTCTTGTCTTGTAAAAGAGCTTTTTCTTGGGAGGTGGTGGATTTATTCTCATCCAATCTGTTTTGAATGGTATACATATTTGCTTCTTATCCCTTTTTAGGTTCTCTATGTCATTGAGTAAAATTCTAGAGAAACTTATGAATGATTTCCTTTGGCAAGGGGTTGAGGAGGGGAAAGGGTTACGTTTAATCAATTGGGAGGTGGTGATGTAACCTGTGGATCTTGGGGGATTTTATTTGGGTAACTTAAAAGGCCTCGTAACAAAGGCCCGTTGGCTAAATGGCTTTGGCATTTTCATCATGAGTCTCAGACCTTATGGCAGAAAGTCATTGTGAGTAAGTAGAGCCGCCCCATTGAATGGCTCGAGTGGGGTTAAAGGCACACCGGAAACTGGTGGAAAGGTACCGATTAGGAAACTCCTTTTCCTTCTCCTTTTGTCCATTGCTCGGTGGGGGATGGGAGAGTACTTTTTTTTGGAAGGATAAATGGTTGGGGGATAGACTCCTTTGCTTTGTTTCCTCCTTTATACCATTAATCTTTGGTGGGGAACCATGTGATAGTTGATGTTGTCTCATCCTATGACCTTCCCTTTGCCTTTTTTGGGGTCTAGTTGTCTTTCTTTGATTGGGGAGTTTTGTTGTACTGGGAGTGGATGTTCGTATTCGGAGTCCTAGATTGTCTGAATGTTTTTCTTGTAAATATTTATCTTTTTCTTTGTGTGGTTTATCCCTCTCCCAGGAGTGGTTTTGTCTTTGTCTCATCATGGAAAGTGAAAAATTTCCAACAAGGTTGAGTTTTTTTGTGTTGTATGTTTTCCATAGAAGAATTAACACCTTGGTTCAGGTGTCGAGGAAGGTGGCTAATTTGATTGCGAAGGGTCTTGACCATATTCTTTGGAGTTGTGATCTAGCTTAGGCTGTTTAGAGTTGTTTCTATGAAAAGTTTCATTTATGCTAGACTAGGCATAGAGGTTGCAACATGATGATTGAGGAGTTTCATCTCCATTCTTCCTTTCGTGAGATTGTAAGGTTTTTGTGGTGAGTCGAGGTGTGTGGTTTTGTGGGACTTTTGGGGAGTGAAGAACAAAGCTTGAGAGGTCGTCAAGTGATGTTTGTGTTAGGAACCAAGGTAGTATGGGTTACCTTTGTCCCATATTGGTTAGAATGGGATGACCAATGTGGTACTTAAGTGGCTTGGCTCTCCCACCACAATAGCTAGCTTTTGGGGTGTAGTTCTCCAAGGTGCTTAAGTACCTAACAATGGTATCAGAGCCAAGTTGTTGACGTTTTGGAGTGGAATCGGCGGAGGGTTCTGACTGGGTGTGGCCGAGTGAAGTACCGTCGAAGTAGCCGACGTGGATGGGGTATTGTTAGGAACCAAGATAGTATGGGCTACCTTTGTCCCACATTGGTTAGAATGGGATGACCAATGTGGTACTTAAGTGGCTTGGCTCTCCCACCACAATAGCTAGCCTTTGGCAGTTTTGTTTGTTTTTAGTTTTAATGTTTCTTCATAGGCCTCTATTTGTGAAACCTTTATATAATTACCCTTTAGGTCTATTTTTATTTGATTGGAGACCCTTGTTTTAAATTCTCTCCTTCTTTCAAGGGCTTTATTTTTGTATGCCCTTGTATAATTTCATTATATATATAATACAACTTTGAGTTTTTTTGTTGCACACTCAAATTGGAATTTGGATCTATTTAATTTAAGGCACGGGTAGTTTTCCAAAGAAGCAGGCGCAGAAAAAGAAAGCTTATGGAATTAATTGATTTTCAATTGGGAAATATTATTTGATTTTCAGTATTCTTTACAAAGTATTGTGAAAAGACAACATGTTAGGAATGTTTACTTTGTTTCAGGAAATGGATTATCAACCTGTTTTTAGATTTTGCATTATTTATATTCTAATTGACATTGCTATGTGCTTTTTTGAACATCTTACATGCATCTTTTGGGATGGCAGGGGAGTAGGTTTCTTAAGATATTTCCGATTCGAACAGCTACCAAACTTTCTACTTGCATTCCCAATTTTGTCTTTGGCTTTTTTCTCAATTGTTCACTACGGAAAGTCAAAGACAAAGCTTTTATTCTCAGTGGGCTTCCAAGCTACGGCTGATGATAGAAATTCTGCTGCCATGCTTTACTTTCCAGAACGTATTTCAAGGTCAAGCATACCTCATCCTACAGTGGCATCTTCCTCCGGGATACAAGGTACTGCTTATTAAGTAATGGCAATGCAACAAGATTTGTGTTTGTCTGAGTGGGTAGAAGTTTTGAATTGGAGTAATTTCTTGACTTTCCCTATCACTGTGTTTTGTTGCAATTTTGGATGCACCTTAAGCTATTATTTCATAGGAAATCAGAATCTTAGACGAAGAAAGAAGATTATTGAACAGGATCCTGCTGAGCTTCCAGTAGAAGATGAACCATCCAAGGAGTCAGGATACTTTTCTGCTCTTGTTCTTCCATTTATCCTACACATGGGATTTATGGCTGCCACAGCATTTTTTATCATGCATGTACAGGTTTGGCTCCTCTCTAGAATTTGTACTTCTTTCAAAATATATATTCATAGTGTGTGTTGGATAATAATTGTTTAAAATAAAAACTCAAATGACTTTCAAAATCCATTTTAAGTGGTTGCCAAACACTTGTATTTCTTTCAAAATAACTTATTTTTTAAATTAAACACTTGAAAATGTGTTACAAAAACACCCTTAAACAATAGAATTAATTTATGCTTTCAACATTTTAGAAGAGTTAAAACTGGTCCCGTAGCTTTAAGCGTTTCAAAGGCTGAAGAAGTGAGACCTACTACTTGAGAAGGTAAGAGGAAAAGCCTTAATTCTAAATTTATATATACATTAATGAAAACTTTAAATGTAAGCCGAATTTTTTTTAAAAGGACATCTCTTTTGCGTTTACCTAGTTACTTTGTTCTTAAGTTCATATTTATATATATAAGTTTAATAAAGACAACAACCAACGGCAAACATCACAACCAGCGAGTCCCTAACTTCATTGTCATTGGGGAGAATACTATATGGAAAAACGTATTTCCAAAAATGCTAAAACAGAATAGACAATGTTTTTACATAATTCATGTTGTATTAATATTATATAGTTAGACTTCTATATTATAAAGAATAGACTATCTTTACATTATTCTTCTTCACTGAGTTTTTGTACAATTGGCATAAGCCTCTTCTTAGGAGCATAAACTTAATTTTCCAAAACAGAAAACCAAAACTAAATGGTTACCAAATGGAGTCTAAGTTATTCAATCCCTAGCACAATGAATCTATGAAAATATTCTACATCTCATGTCTTTTTAAGCTTAGTATCTCAGAGTTCGGAACTCGACAGGTTGCAACACGATTTCTCTCTGCAAGCCCTCCTCTGTATTGGTTTGCCTCATACATTACAGTTTCTCCCCATCGCTTTAAGAGATGGGGATATATTATCTGGGCGTACTCTGTTGCTTATATCCTCCTTGGCAGTCTGCTCTTTTCAAATTTCTACCCTTTCACATGATTAGTTCTTGCCGCAAAAAGACTCTTTAGCTTTGATATGGAAGCATCAACCCTGGTTGCTGCTGATCATGCTATTGCTTCATAGTCCAAATTTGACTGTTTTGGGTAAGAAAAACTGGTTAGAACTAGAGCCATAGAGTGCGATGCTGCTTTTCTGAGGCGCTAATGAAAGAAACTGAAATTTGAAGCGATTCTAGTTAGCTTTTGTTATAGTTGTACTTCATTATATTCCATGCATTGATGAACTGAATGAGCAGAAGCTGATGCTGCTGGGTAGAATAGTTCTCAATCTTATGCGGTTGAGAGTGGATTGTTGGGTGAGTTTATCAGCTTCAAGGGAGAGTCTTTGATTGATTGGTTGGTTGAATTAGCGGTTGCTAGATTTGTTTATATCTCTGTCTCTGCAGTTGTAATCGGAGTACAAATATTTGATGTAGTGCGAAGAGTTTGAATGATTGTTTGGGGGAATTCTTTGAGACAAGTTATTTATATGGTTGATACAACGATAGAAAGCTTTCCTTGTTATTCAAATGTTCCAAGTTAATATGATTTTTACGTTTTTTTTTAAAAAATAATGTTATTTTTAATAAATAATGGCAAAAATAGGGTAGGGGTAAAAGTATTTTAAAAATTAGGTGGGAAAATTAGCACACATGGCATGCAAATCGTGGATCCAATCCACGATTTTGTTCACATGTCCCAGTCACTCCTATCACAATTGTCATGCACCACAATTGCCACGCTGTCATGCTCTCTCGCTCTCGCTCGTCTTGCTTCCTTTCCTCACTCACAATCAATCTTATCTCGCTCTCTCGCTCTCGCTCTTCTTGCTTCCTTTCCTCACTCACAATCAATCTTATCTCTCTCTCTCTCTCGCGCTTGTCTCGCTTCTTTTCCTCACTCACTATTAGTCTTATCTCTCTCGCTCTTGCTCTCGCTTGTCTCGCTTCCTTTCTTTACTCACAATCAGTCTTATCTCTCTCGCTCTCGCTCGTCTTGCTTCCTTTCTTCACTCACAATCAATCTTATCTTTCTCGCTCTCTCTTTCTCACTCTCGCTTGTCTCGCTTCATTTCTTCGCTCACAATCAATCTTATCTCCCTCGCTCTCTCTCTCTCTTGCTTGTCTCGCTTCCTTTCCTCCCTCACAATCAGTATTATCTTTTTCGCTCGTCTCGCTTCCTTTCCTCACTCACGATTAGTCTTATCTCTCTCTCTCTCGCTCTTGCTCTCACTCGTCTCGCTTCTTTTTCTCCCTCACAATCAGTATTATCTCTCTCGCTCGTCTCACTTCCTTTCCTCACTCACAATCAATCTTATTTCTCTCGCTCGTCTTGCTTCCTTTCTTCACTCACAATTAGTCTTATCTCTCTCGCTCTCGTTCGTCTCACTTCCTTTCCTCACGCACAATCAGTTTTATCTCTCTCGCTCTCTCTCGCTCTCGCTCTGTGGAGTTGGTTGCGTTATAGTTTGGACTCTTCGTGTTGGAGAAGAAGAAGAAGCTAAAGAAGAAACCAGAGAAGAAGAAGATGCAAAGAAGAAGAAGAAAAGAAAAGAAAAAAAAATAGGGAGTCAAAGAAGGAAAAGGAGGAGAAGAACAGAAAAGAGAAAAAAAAAACAAAAAAAGAAGAAAGGGATATAGAGGGAGAAAGAAAAAAGGAAAAAAAAAAAAAGAAAGAAAAAAAGGAAGAAGAAAACCCTTGACACTTGGCAACGTCGACCGGAGATGCGATTTGCCTGCCATGCAGACTGGAGATGTGGGCAAATCGTAGACCTGGTCCACGTTTTGCATGCCATTTGGAAATAGTGGACCCCGTCTATGTTTTCGCTACTCTATTTTTGTCAATATTTTCAACCCAACCTTACTTTTGTCATTATTTATTAAAATAACATTATTTTTAAAAACTACCCGACTTTTACAAAGAAAAATAATTAGGTGTTTTTTGGATTACATCTATTTATTTTTGTGTAGTCACGCGGTATGTGGCGAACCTTTTTTTTTTTAAAAAAAAATAGTTGTTATATTTATCTGTTTGTGGCTGAAGGTGAGACATTAATATAGGTGCAACCCTAACTCTTTTACAAATTCTTTAGTTGGTTAAATTATAAAAAATGTCATTGAATTTTGTCATTTGATTAAAAAGCTCCTAAGCTTTCAAAAGTTACAATACTACCTCTAAACTTTCCTGAACGTTTTTAAAATATTTAAAATTTTGGACAAAGATTGAGATATAAAATAGTGTGGCAATGACATATAATGAAAAGTTCGATCACTACATCATTTTAAGTTATCGTTACAATTGTCTTTGATATAGCCTATTCAACTTAAGTTTTAACCTCATTGCAATTTAGTAACCAAAGCTTCTAAAATGTTTAGTACCAAAGCTTCTAAAATGTGTACAAACCATTTGTTATGAAATTTTTTTTAACGTAATATGTTATTCACTAACTTCTTCAAATATAGCCATAATCTTGTATTATAGGACCTCAATTGATTTCAATTGTGTATGAAATTTACATTAAAATTTTGCAGATATTGGTCAAAATAGTTACTAGGGGCTAAATTAAATAAAAAATTTAAATATTTTGAGTGCTAAAAGAATTAGTAGGTTAAACCAGAGAAAATGGTTTGTACTTCTAGCTCCATTGAGTCCCCATCAGTTTAAGCAACTGCTAGAAACTTTGTTAAATATCTCTAAGAAACATTTCACACTGAGACATTCTTCTAAAAGCGACGTCTCCATCAAGATTCAAGATTGATTAGTGTCATCGTTCAAACACTGTACAGAGAAGTTGAGATATAATAATACATAGAGATTTAGAAATAATCTCAAACAGAAGGACCAGATCTGAGCACTCTCTCTAGTTTCTCAGCCTTTGTGTAATCATTTTCATTGAGAGGCCCAGCAGGGAATGGAGTTATTTCCACAATAAGATGTGGGGTTGGAAGCTCATCAAACAAAGCTCTCACATTGTTGCAACAAACACTCTCCCCATGAGCACTTTCCCTCCTGATTTGACAACCCTATAAATGACAAACCTCTACATCGTGATGTCTTTCGAGAATAATCATGAAGTGGAACAAAAAAGGAAGGGTTTTCGTGTGTGAAGAGTGAACAGGATGGATACCAGGCATGATATGAAATGGAAATGAAGGAATGAATTCTAGGATAGTTATTAGATTTAGAACCTTGTGGGATGTGGCATCAACGAAGTGATCGTCGTCGGAAAGGAGGGATGCGATGGCTTTAAGAAGACGTCGTCCTTCGGATTTTGAAGGCACCCGATAGTTCCTTCTGAGGGTTCCCTTTGTGGTAGGATGCCATTTGCTCACTAGTTTCCTTTTGTCAACTGCTTCATCCACTGTCAATAAACACAAGTAAAACATTCACACACTGCCAATCCCAGATGTTGAGGAAAGAAAATCCTGAAAAGGTTTTAATTGTGTTTGAAGATCATGAACTTAGGCGGCACCCTTTAGTTTCACATAACTATAATCTAGCTAAATTATTCAATTCAACAGAGCTACTATAAGGTGCAAAGAACAGAATCAAAGAATACCAGCAAATTAGCACACTAAAGTCTAGAATCAAATTAAACATAATATTGTAAGCAGGGTTCAAATGGCAGCTGCAAGAATGTAATAAACATGGAACAACTATAGAGCATTCACAAAGATCATTAAGAATAATAGATGATCTGCCAGGGTCTAGCATTCAAGACTTTTTTCTTTTGTAGGATACAATTATATTACAAAAGGGAAACTCTACACAAGAGATCCCCATTAAATAGAGTTGCAAAGTTTAGCTTCCAACCCAAGCATTCAAGATTCAACAGAAGAAAGGCTTAACAAAGTCTAGAAGTATTAGCAATCAAGATTTTGCCTTGAATTAATGAAATAAGACTAATGCTCGAAGTATAGAAGAGGAAACAAAGAAACAATTTCATTGATAACTAAAAGCAGGGGTGAACCCCATACACCAAAAGGTGAATACATCAACATAAAACTCAAACTTGCTAATATAATACAAGAAATACAAGACTAAACCCACTAAAATCTGTATAACATCGGACTAAACAATTACTTCCAGCAATGTTATACAATCATAACTTAACTGCTAAAACGTTTTCTATTAATCTTTTGTACCCTATCAAACAAAAGAAGTCATTCAAAGTCAACTATATAGCTAATGATTATTGGAGTTTCAGCCATATAATTTGTAGAATTTAGTCCCTTCAATTCAAAATCAAAACAAAAGGCAATGTTGATCAATGTATTCTTTGCAGTTAATGGTATTGATAAAACAGATTATGCTCAGTTTGGTATGTTCATAAAATCCAACTGCATAACCCACAAATCAAGCAAGTTTAAGATCGCCCACAAACCTGGCTTTCCTCTTACACTCTCCAACCACTTAGAAAACCCCAAGTCACTGCTGCTTTCCCCAACAGCACTACCACCATAGGATAAGTCCAAATCTGGAAAGGAAGAACAAAAAAAGCACAAACACAAAATTTCCCAATAAAAACCAGAACGCAGATTCAGAAAAGGAAAAGAACATTGAAAAGGCAAGAAAATCAGAAAGAAGACAAACCAGAGACAAGTGGGTTAGATTGAGATCCAGCAAGACCAGCTCTTAGAAGGGCATAGAAGATGCAAAGTCTACCAGCCCACAAAATAGGAGCCTCGATGAGAGAAGCGTGAGTGGAGGAAGGGGAATGGAAGGTGTTGTAGAAGGATTTCTTGGATCTTGTTTTGTGGAAATGGAGGAAGGTTTTGAGGGCATTTTTGGCTTGGGATGGAAAACCAGGGAAAAGGGTTTTGGGAAGAAGAAGATTGATGGAATAGAGAGAGTGAAAGTGGTAGGGGAAAGTGGTGGATTGGTAAGGGGAAATGAGAGAGGGAAGCATTCTTGAGTTGGAGACTGAGGAAATGCTCTAATCCACGCAGTGGCAGTGCATAGCGAGATAGACAAGGAGACTAAAACGCCGTCGTTTAAGTCCTTGAGGGGATTTCTTTTTTTTTTTCCGTTTTAGAAGAACAATTTTTTTAAGCACAACCGAGGGAAAAAAACAACTTAAAACGACAAAAACAAATAAGAAAGAAGAGCAAAACCGTCCATGGAGGGTGGTTTTCAAACTAAATTGTTGAATATCCTAATCTTTAATAATAGATATTTAAGTCAGAGCGACGACAGAGTTACTCTTACAGTTAATCAAAATGAAATCTTAGATAAAACCACCATAATAAAGATTGCGAATAGAATCAACAAAAGTTTGAACATCATTCAAATTTCACATACCTAATTTTTTCAACCAAGAGGTTGCAAATGATTTGAGAATCAGTTTCAGCCCAAAGAGAGAAAATGTCAACTTCAAAAGCTCTAGAAAGGTCTTAAAACATGTCAATGGCCTCAGCAAGCTCAATGAACCATGCCATAGGAAAGTTGCTTTCCATATTAAACATAAGAGCATCCTTTGAACCACGAGTAACGACTTTGATCCTCACTTCACCATTAAGGATTATCGCATTGAAATTCACCTTAAAAGAACCACGAGATGGGACATACCAACTATTGGCACATAGATCAAAGGAAGACTTTAAAGCTGTGTAGGTATTTGTGTGGCATTTTAAGAGAGAAAGATGATTAGGAGATTCAACCCAAATTCAAATTCCACTAAATATGATCAAATTAGAAGAGGTGTGTTAAAAAATAAAAAGACTATGCATGTGCCATATTACAGAAGCCATGATTGAGACCATCATGATATCCAAAGGGGATAAAATCTCATAAACCCTACAAAAGAGAGAAGAAACATCTTAGTAGTGGATGTCAAAAAGATGAAGACTCATAGACTAGAGAGACCAAAAAAGTTTACTTTTCTTGCAATACCAAAGTGTATAGATATAATTGCAACTACCATCATCTATTAGGGGTGATATTTGGGATATAACTGCAACTACCATCATCTATTAGGGGTGATATTTGGGATATAACTGTAACTACCATCATCAATCAGGGGTGATATTTGCAATTTGTCTTCTTTTTTTCTTTCTTTCTTGTGTTAAAAAGACACTTTTGGTAGAATGAGTTAAATTGCAAATTTGAGTCTGGAGAAAGTTACAACTTAGTCTTATGATTTATAATTAGAATTTAGTCCTATGGTTTGATAAAATTCTCGTAAATAGCTTCTGTGGTTGGGAATATTTAAACCATAAAAACTAAATTCTAACTTTCACTTTTCAAAAAAAAAAAAAAAAGATTCTAACTTTCTCCAAATTATAGGGACCAAATTTGTAACTTAATCTTAAAAATTTGTAGCAATTAAAACATTGTGCTTTAAAATTTGTAATAATTTACCATTTAAAGAGGAAGAATTGAACTTCTGACTTCGAGGTTGATAGAACATATTTTTTGTTAGTTAAATTATGTTCATTTTTGTAACAATTTAATTCTTATGTTAGATATCTGATCATAATTAAGTGATGAGTTTTCAGTCTTTATAGTTTACAAACACATTTAGTCTATGATTGGTTTATGGAACTGCATAAGTAAGAAATCGTGAAACCTTAATAATTTTTCACAATAGAAACTAAATTGTTTACAAATTTCAAAGTGTAATAACTAAATTGTTACAAATTTGAAAATATAGGAACTAAATTATTGCAAACTAATGAATTGTAAAAAATATTGCAAATTAAAGTTCAGGAACTAAATTGTTATTTTTATTAAAATTTAGGGATGAAAAGTATTTTCTGCCATAATTTTTTAGTAAATTACAAGTTTATCTTCTCACTAAAAGACTTGTTCCTAATAGGTACATGACCTTAACATATGTCCCTAGTGATCTATTAAGCACAAAATTAAGTATGTATTAAACTCAAACTTAGAAGCCTTAGAGACTAAATCTGTTATTTAACATATTCTTCCATTTATTGTTAGATCTTTTTCCTTTTATTTCAGTTTAATATATAAAGTGAAGATTTAAGCTTCTAATTTTTTAATCAATAATATATGTCGTAATTAATCGATATATTCATACATTGGCATGTATTTCTCTTTTAATTAAGGAAACAATTAAAAAAAAAAAAAAACATAACTATTAGCAGTACTTTCTTTATTATGTTTTTTTTAGTAATTGATATTGTAGAAAAACCATTAAATTGATTACAAAATATGACTACAAAAATATTTGTAAGGTAACTGAATATGATGAAATGATGTTAAAGACATTATCAATTAACATACTATAATTTGGTTCTCTCCAGAAAAAAAAAATACAACAAGATGTACATATTGAAAAATGGATATTCTTTTTATTTTTATTTTAGTTTGTATTTTAAAAGAAAAAGAAAATCTCTTTGAAGAAAATATCTCATAAGAATGTTTTTAAAATAGAAATAAAGAAGTTTCTCTAGTAATACTATAATATTAGGGTTATTATCAAATATAGAAAAATAAACTAAAATATTTAACAATATAGTAAAATTTTATTGTCTATCTGTAATAGACTGCAATAGACTACTATTTGTGTCTATTGGGTTTTATGTCCTAAAACACGTAGTTTGTAAATTATAAAACTTATTCTCAATGAAGTTCTAATCGAGATTTATTAAGTAAAGTTGTTATTGAATATGTGAATTGCATTTATTAAATCTAATAAACTAAGAACCCCTTACTACAAGATGAATACTTAGACTTTATGTGGTGACATAAAAGTGGAATAAGTTTATGTAGTAGCCAAAACGGCCTATAGTATATGGATAAAAGTTGGGTACCTTATCCTAGGGACACTATAGATGCGATCCACTTTGTATTTGATACAAACAATGTGATACTAAATCATTCGTGTGGAGACATGTGAGTGGGGTGTCCTATGCAATAAGTTTGTATAAGACTAAAGCAAGAAAAAATTACTTACTTTTTAACATCGTTTACCGTTAAAACTGATTATTTCAACCTAATGACCTAGCTAACTCGATCTTAATCCTGAGCTGACTATGAACTCATATTTGTTTGAGATTATTTTTTAATCTGCATGGGTGAGAGTGACCAGTTTCACCCCTGCTTTAGGGATAAGATTAGGCAGATAGTTGGGGATATAGTTCTGCAAGACGAAACTCCCTCATTCCTTATTTAAGGGTAACAAAGAGGTTGTTTCCTTGAGTACTGACTTCGCGTCTTGAACAAGGGGCCCCACTTTCTCATTGGCTCGAGTGGGACTCAGTTTGTTTAACACCGTTTACTATTAAAGCTAATTATTTCAATCTGATGACCTAGGTAACTCAATTTTAATCCTGAGCTAACTATGAATTCCTATTTGTTTGAGATTATCCTTTAATCTGCATGGGTCAGAGGGGTCAGTTTTGCCGACTCAATATGCCCCCATTATTAGCAGAGAAATTGTTCCCACCCTCTTATTGACCCAAGAGGGACTTGGTTTGTTGGTTGGACCACAAACTAATTGTTCATTAAAGGATCAATGGGACTTAAGGAACAAGAGGTAATTACAGGGGTAAAACGGTATTTACAAACAACTTGTGAAGGATCGACTTAGTAATCATGTTTATATCAACAGATAGAAATATATTTACAGTGAGGAGAGTGCAGCTATTAGGCTTTAGTGGAGTGACTCGGTAGTTAACAAATGTTAATTAACTAGGTTAAAGAGTTTAACCGGTTAATTTCAGATCGTTGGAGCCCATGATCTATAGGTTCATTAGGTCCCCTTGTTAGCTCGTGGACTAAACCTTAGAACAGTATATTGAGAGAATTTGAAGTGTTGAAATTCAGTTAAAGAGAAAAAGTTATAGTTTGTTCATTTAATTGCAAACGAATTTGGAAAATTAATAATATTTAAATATGATTTAAATATTATCCCGTTGAATAGAGATTCATAGAATTTGAAATTACCGAAAAAGTAGAAAATTTATTAATATAATTAATTAATTAATATTTAAATTAATATATTTAATTAATATCATTTAAATTGATTTTGAAAATCAATTTTAAAGTTCAAACTTCAAAATGAGATTTTAGATTTTGAGGATAATCCAACTTTGCAGGTTGAAGTAGGAGGTGGAGACCTCTTCTTCAACTTCATCTTCCAATCTCAAATTCACCACCTTATTCACCATGTTTGGTGTTAGTCAACATGAAATTTGATTTGCACGGTTTCCTCTATAAATAAGAGAATGAAAACTGAAACAAGGGTTGGCAATTAAGTGAAACTTTATGGGAAAGTCTCATTAACTCCAAAATTGAAACATGTGTCTATTCTTCACATTTCTGCTCTTTTTCATCTCAATTTGGATCCCACCATCCGTTTTAAGGCCTGAGAATAATAAAGAAGACACTAGCAGTGGTCCACGAAGAGTGCGTGATCAGAAATTTGGAGGATTTCATCTTAAACTTGAAGCTACAACAAGTAAGTGTTACTTCACTGTACAGTTTGATTAAACATATTTAATCTTTAAATTGATGTAATTAGAGTGTTTTGCATCTGGTTTGTTTCTGCTTTCTTATTCCTAACTCTTTCACTTGGTATCAAAGCATGCTTAAAGCACTTAATTTACATTAATTTGAGCTTGGTGGGTGCCATTTCATGAGATGAATGTTAGTGGTTGCTAAAGTTGGGTTTACAGTAGTTTTGACATCTAATTCAGCTTTAATTTGTTGTAATTAGGGTTGGCAACAAGACCGCGTGGGGGCGGAAGGGGGGGGGGGGTTCCCTGTCCTCACCCCCATGGGGTGAAACCACCATTCCCGCCCCCGTCCCCGCCATTTATAGGCGGGGATGGGGGCGGGGATTCCCCGTCAGGGAAATGGGTCCCATGGGGACCCATTCCTCGTTAATCTCTGCAAAAGCGAGAGCGAGTGTAATTAAGGTTTTGTTGGGTTTGGGCGAGAAAGAGTGAAAAGTGAGAGTGTGAGGAAAGAGAGCGAGAAAGAGAGAGAGAAAAAGAGTGAGATAGAGCAAGAGAGAGAGCGAGACAGAGCGAGAGTGAGAGTGTGAGAGAGAGCGAGATAAAGCGAGAGTGAGAGTGTGAAAGAGAGTGAGAGAGATAGAATGATGGGTTGGTATCGGAGAATATCGTGGTTGAGGTCGGGGTGTGGATACCCTCCCTGTCCCCACTCCGTCCCCAAACGGGGATCCTAAAAGGATCCTCGGTTTAACCTCGATCGCTTGTCAAACCGAGGATTCTCCCACCCAATATGGTAGAGGCCTAGCGGGTTTTTTTGCCAACCCTTATTGTAGTAATTGTAATTGGCCGCTTGTTTATGGCCTTTAATGTGTGAAGAAGAGTCTGTAGTTTGATTAGAATCATTAGAGTTGATTCTAGGCTGTAATTTGGAGAAAATTGGAGAAGAAGCCAACTAGATCGAAGGAGAAAAGCATTCAATCACTTTTCCTGGTAAGTTCCATCGATTACTGGTTAGCGGTTTGGTTTTCTCGATAAGTACTGGTGGTTCGGTTCCGGGTAAGGTTCACGCCTTTGCTTTCCGGTAAGTTCTACCGATTCAACTTCTGGGTAGGTTTCGCGGTTTGGTTCCCCGTAAGTTCTAGCGGCTCAACTTCTTGGTAGTAAGTTCCGCCAGTTCGTTTCCTGGTAAGTTCCGCAGTTCAACTTCTCGGTAAGTTTGATTTCTTGGTAAGTTCTGTCAGTTCGGTTTCCTAGTATGTTCAACAGTGCCTAAAAAGTTTGAATTTTCCTAGTAAGTTTGACTTCCTAGTAAGTTCTTCCGGTTTGGTTTCTCGTATGTTCAGCAACACCCGAAAAGTTTGACTTTTCTCGATAAGTTCAACTTTGGGTAAGTTCTGCCGGTTCGGTTTCCTGGTCTGTTTAGCAGCATTGGAAAAGTTTAACTTTTTTCGATAAGTTTTGCACCCAAAACGTTTGACTTTTCCCAGTAAGTTGACTTTTCCCGATAAATTTGACTTTTTCGAGTAAGTTCCCTGTCGGTTCCTGAAGGGTTCAAGCTTTTTCCAGTAGGTTCAACCCTGTTTTCATCATTTTTGGTCTGGTTCAAGAGGTTTGAAGCTGGTTTGGGCCGATTTGAAGAGTTTGGGAGCGATTCAAGCAGTTTTTCAATTACAATTGTAATAAATTAGCTGTTTTTAAGCCATTAGATGCCAAAACCGGTCCACTTTAATGTGTTTAATTAATTATGCATTGTGAATGTATGTTTTAATTAAATTAAATTTATTTGTGCATAAAGTATGCCATATAGATTTAAAATCCCACCATAGGATTAACATGTTTCTTGCATATTTGTATATTATAACATGTTATAATATATAATATGCATGCCCTAGTTATCATGAAATCAATATAGGTTGTTATATTATTTTGTGATGGATGTTATAGAATGTTATTCTTTTATAATGAGTTATAAATTGAATTAGACATTAAAATCTACTAACAAAGATAAGATGCATGCTCACTTACAAACCTAAAGTAGGTAGTTAACTTATAAACAAAGGTTACAAAAAATTCACCCGACAAGATCCTGTCTAAGGCTGTAGGTATTTAAGTTGACGGTTTAAGGAACGCCTGTTACATGGGGATCAAACTGGTTCTTGAATTCATGTAAACCTAGTTTTATGGCCTTGCATTCTCGAAGCAAGTTTTAAAAACGGTTTTATCACTTAGACATCGTAGATTAAATCAGTATAAGATTTATACTTGGATAATTACCTAGACTTAGGTTATATTTAATTAGCCGAGATATAACTAAGTAAAGATACCCAATATACCAAATAGAACACTTTAGTGGGAGAGTTGTATTTATGATATGCTAACTCTCACGTCCCTAAGAGTTCACACCGTGAGATTCATGCTTGGCTTTGCGTCGCCCTGGGAGCGTCCTCCATTTGGAGAGTGTTTGCATGAGTCAATAACAAGGGGAATAGGGGAAGTAGTTCATAGTAAGTGGGTGAAAGGCAGCACATTCTACAGTCTCTTCCATCAGGTCACAATGTGAGATTCCCATGATGCACTTGCAAATCATTTCCTAACACGACACTACTAATCGGAATGTTTGTATCACAGGATTCGAAACACCATGAACTCTAGAAATGGATAAGGTTTCTTATGTTCGTTTTCAACATTCTCTTTCCCTCGGGTTGTTGATTCCGATTCCTCAAATCTGAAAATGGCAGGTTACACTTACAAAATTTTACTAAGTGTTAGTAAGTATTTTTTGACCAAATAAATGATAATTAAATACTATAGGAATAAGAGTTATTCTGGTATCAGTATTTAATCAAGAATGTCTTAATTTAGTGAAGTAGTAATAGACTACCCTTCGGTAGCAGTTATTCTAAATCATTAAAACATCATTGCAAGATAATAAGAAATTATGTGTATATTATTACTTGCTAAAATTGATTGGATTATATTGAAATATTTAGCTATTCACTAAATGAAAATTTTGTTTTTTTCCAGCAATGTTGACTTCGTTCATTCAATTACTTGCTTCCGATAAACTTAACAGAGATAACTATAGTACTTGGAATCAAATCTTAATACGACACTGGTTATGGATGATCTGAGGTTGATTTTAACAAAGGAATGTCCTCTAGTTCCCAACTTAGCGGCAAACCAAAATGTTTGGGATGTTGGTACTAAATCTCGACCCTCTTCTTCAAAGAATAAGATTATGAAGAAGAAGGGAAAAACTTCTGCAAGTCTCAAAGGCAAGGTTACAGATAAAGGAAAATGTTTCTATTGCAACGAGGAAGGGCACTGGAAGAGAAACTGCCTGGAGTATCTCTAAGAGAAAAACTAAGAAAGAAAAACAACATAAATATGACTTACTAGTTCTTGAAACATGTTTAGTGGAGAATGATAACTCCACTTGGATATTGGATTCTGGAGCCACTAATCATGTTTCTTCTTATTTTCAGGAAACTTGTTCCTGGAAACAGCTTGAAGATGGCGAGATAACTCTCAAGGTTGAATTAAAGGAGATCATCTCGGCCAAAGCAGTGGGAGATATGAAGTTGTTCTTCGAACATAAATACATTTTACTAAAAAATGTACTTTGTGTTCCTAAATGTAGTAGGAATTTAATTTCTATCTCTTGTTTATTAGAACATATGTATAAAGTATTTTTTGAAATTAATGAAGCGTTCATTAGCAAAAGAGGTATCCATATTTATTCTATAAATTTAGAAAACAACTTGTATAAGTTAAAACCTACCAAAGTAAAGACTATTTTAAATATTGAGATGTTTAGAACTAATACACAAAATAAAAGGCCAAAAGTTTCTTTTAATACCTATCTTTGGTATTTAAGACTTGGTCACTTTAATCTCAATAGGATTGAGAGATTGGTTAAAAATAGACTTCTAAATCAATTAGAAGATAACCATTTACCTCCATGTGAGTCTTGTCTTGAAGGTAAGATGACCAAAAGATCTCTTACTGAAAAAGGTTTAAAAGCCAAAGAACCCTTGGAACTTATTCACACAAACCTTTGCGGTCATTTGAATGTCAAAGCACGATGAGAGTATGAATATTTCATCAATTTTGTTGATGATTATTCTAGGTATGACTATGTTTACCAACTACATCATACGTTTGAGGCCTTTGAAAAGTTAAAAAAGTACAAGGCTGAGGTTGAGAACCTATTAGGTAAAACTATTAAAACACTACGATCAGATCGTGGTGGAGAATATATGGACTTGAGATTCCACGACTGTTTGATAGAACACGGAATTAAGTCTCAACTCTCTACGTCAGGTACACCACAACAAAATGGTATAACAGAAAGAAGAAATAGAACCTTGTTGGCATGGTTTGATCAATGATAAGCTATGCTTAATTGCCTAATTCGTTTTGGGGACATGCAGTAGAGATTGCTATGTATATTTTAAACAATTTTCCTTTTAAAAGTGTTTCAGAAACACTATATGAATTATGGAGAGGGCGTAAAGGTAGTTTACATCACTTCAAAATTTGGTGGATGGCCAACACATGTGTTGGTGCAAGATCCTAAGAAGTTAGAATGACGTTCAAAATTATGTCTATTTGTAGGATATCCCAAAGAAACGAAAGGTGGTTTATTCTTTGATCCTTAAGAAAATAGAGTGGTTTTATCGACAAACGCTACTTTCTTGGAGGAAGACAAGATACGAGATCATCAACCTCGCAGTAAACTAGTACTAAGTGAAATTTCCAAAGAAGCTATAGATGAATCAACAAGAGTTGTTGATCAAGCTAGTCCTTCAAGAATTGATGATAGAACACATCCTTCTCAAGAGTTGAGACTGCCTCGACGCAGTGGGAGGATTATTTATCAACCCGTTTAACATAAATTCAAGTCGTCATACTTGATGATGGCATAGAGGATCCATTGACCTATAAATAAACAATGAATGATGTTGATAAAGACCAATGGATCAAAGTCATAGACCTCGAAATGGAGTCTACGTACTTCAATTCAGTCTAGAAACTTGTAGATCAACCAAATGGGGTAAAACCTATTGGTTGTAAGTGGATGTACAAAAGAAAACGAGACCAAGCTGGTAAGGTACAGACCCATAAGGCTCAATTATTAGCAAAGGGTTTTACCCAGAGGGAGGGGGTGGATTATGAAGAAACCTTCTCTCCTGTTGCTATGTTAAAATCTATTAGAATACAACATTATCACATTTTATGATTATGAAATTTTGCAAATGGATATCAGGACAGATTTTTTGAGTGGCTATCTTGAAGAGAATGTCTATATGGTTCAACCAGAGGGGTTTATTGAACAAGGTCAAGAGCAAAAGGTTTGCAAAATTAAACGATCTATTTACGGATTAAAACAAGCATCTTGATCTTGGAATATAAGGTTTAATATTGCGATCAAATCTTATGGCTTTGAACAAAATGTTGATGAACCTTGTGTTTACAAAAAGATCATCAACACGATTGTAGCATTTTTAGTACTGTATGTTGATGATATTCTTCTCATCGGGAATGAGGTAGGATTCCTTACTGACATTAAACAATGGCTAGCAACCCAAATCCAAATGAAAGATGTGGGAGAAACTCAGTACCTTATTGGAATCCAAATAGTTTGAAATCACGCTAGCTATGTCTCAAGCATCATATATTGATAAAATGTTGTCTAGATATAAGATGCAGAATTCCAAAAGAGGTCTATTGCCGTTTAGACATGGAATTCATTTGTCAAAAGAATAGTGTCCTAAGACACCTCAAGAAGTTAAGAATATGAGACGTATTCCCTATGCATCAGCAATTGACAGCTGGATGTATACTATGTTGTGTACACAACCTGACATATGCTATGCAGTAGAGATTGTAGCAGGTTTCAGTCCAATCATGGATATGATCATTGAACTGCAGTTAAAAATATCCTCAAGTATCTAAGAAGAACGAAGGACTATATGCTCGTGTATGGCGCTAAAGATTTGATCCTTATAGGATACATTGACTCTGATCCTTACAGGATACATTGACTCTGATTTTCAGACTAACATAGATTCAAGAAAATCTACATCGGGATCAGTGTTCACTCTAAACAGAGGAGTTGTATTATGAAGGAGTATTAAACAAGGCTGTATAGCTGACTTATCCATGGAAGTAGAGTATGTAGCTGAATGTAAAGCAGCAAAAGAAGCAATATGGCTCAAAAAGTTCTTAGCGGATCTGGAAGTTTTCCAAATATGCATATGCCTATCACTCTTTATTGTGATAATAGTAGAGCAGTTGCAAATTTCAAAATCAGAAGCCATAAGCATGACAAACACATTGAACGAAAATATCATCTCATCAGAGAAATTGTGCAGAAAGGTGATGTAATCGTCAAGCAGATTGGATTAGAGCATACCATTGCTATTCCATTTACAAAGGCTCTCACGGGTAAAGTGTTTAAGGGTCACCATGAGTCTAGGACTTCGAGTTATGTTAACTAGGACAAGTGGAAGAAAGCTACTAGATATCTGATGCCCTAGTTTATTCTATTTATATGTTTTTTTCCTGTAAACTAAACTGTATTTATACTCACTGGAGTTTTAGTCCAAGTGGAAGTTTGTTGGATTTTATGTTCTAAAACTCGTAGTTTGTAAATTATGGAACTTATTCTCAATAAAGTTGCAATTTAGATTTATTCAGTAAAGTTGTTATTGAATATGTGAATTGCATTTATTAAAATCCAATAAACTAAGAATCTCTGGCTGCAAGGTGAATACTTAGACTTTATGCGTTGACATAAAAGTGGATCAAATTTAGGTTGTAGCCAGAACGGTCTATAGTATATGGATAAAAGTTGGGTATCTTATCCTGGGGACACTATGGATACGACCCACTTTGAATTTGATAGAAAAAAAATGTGATCCTAAATCGTTCATGTGGAGACATGTGAGTGGGGGTGTCCTATGCAATGAGTTTGCATAAGACTGGACCAAGAAATAATTACTTTTATTTTTTAACATCGTTTACTATTAAAACTGATTATTTCAACCTAAGACCTAGGTAACTCAATCTTAATCCTAAGATAACTATGAACTCTTATTTATTTGAGATTACCTTCAATCTGCATAGGTGAGAGTGCCCAGTTTCGCCAACTCAATATGCCCCCCATTTTAGGGATAAGATTAAGCAGATAGCTGGAGATATAGTTCTGCAAGACAGAACTCCCTCCTACCTTATTTAAGGATAACAAATAAGTTGTTTCCTTGAGTGCTGACTTCGGGTCTTGAACAAGTGGCCCCATCTTCTCATTGGCCCGAGAGGGACTCGGTTTGTTTAACACCGTTTACTGTTAAAACTAATTATTTCAACTTGATGACCTAGGTAGCTCGATCTTAATCCTGAACTAACTATGAACTCCTATTTGTTTGAGATTATCATTTAATCTGCATAGGTGAGAGTGGGCAGTTTCGTTGACTATGTCCCCAGCAATAGACTACTATCTATCACTATTTATCCCTGATAGACAGCGATAGACTATCTACTGTTGTCTATCAGGATAGACAATGATAGACTTCTATCTATCAATGTCAATTCTCCTTTTTATTCCACAATTGATAAGATTTAAAGACATAAAATACCAAGCATAGTTTTTTTTAGCTTATCATTGTGATCCGTCTATCCCTGATAGACAACAAAAGTAAGAGTGAGGAAAAGAGCGAGAGAGACCGAGAGCGAAAGCGAAAGTGCGGGAGCAAAAGTGAGAGAGAGAGCCAGAGAGATAAGAGCGATTGTGAGTGATGAAAGGAAGCAACAATGAGAGCGAGAGCGAGAGCGAGACATAGAGAGAGCGATAAAAGCGAAACTTCGACGCCATGAACTTTCTTGCTCTCGCTTTTTCTTTTTCTTTCCATTTTTCTTCAGCATGCGGGTAATTAAATCGGGTACGGATCGACTCTTTTAGAGAGTTTTTCAAGTGTGTTTTTTTTTTTTTTTTTATCAATTATATCATAGTATATAACTTTCAAAATTAAAAGATGCCTAATCGCATTTATTAAGCACAAAATGAAGTTTAATGTCCACTATGACATTAAATATTTAAGAACCATTAGATGCAAAGTTAGCATTTTAGGAATCTATTAAAGACAAAAATCGAAACTTTAGAGATCTATTAGACATTTTTTTAAAACTAAAAAACTATATACAAACATAAAACTAGAAGTTCATGAGCTAAACTTCAAGTTCATCGGCTAAAGTTCTAATCTTATATACATTTGTGCTCCATGTTAGCTTTTTCGTTCTTAATTTCAAATTAATTAATTTTAGTTAATTAATTAATTAATGTTTTTATGATAACAAACCTATTTTTATTTTAACAATTTTAATGTTTTGATGAGTATATTGAGTAGAGCTTGGGATAACTATCCTACAGCATTTTGAATCAAATTGAAGATCAAACGAAGAAGATATGACTGAAACAAACTTAACGAAAAAATACTTGAAATGATGACGTGGAGGCCAAATCATCCCCAGTTAAAAGGGAGCATTGGAAGAGTGACACAGGGAGACTTTTTCATTTTTTATTGAATATAAAAAGAAAATAAATTTTAAAAATATATAGATACATATAGAGAGTATGTGAGAAACGGTAAAAGTAGTTTTTAGAAAAATAATTAAAAATCAGATTGCTAGTGCAGGTAGTGCATACTCAGCAGTGTTAACGTTGGAGATTTTTGTAAGATTTATTATTATTATTATTGTTTTCTTTTACTTTTATTCTCCACATTGATTTGATTTTTACCAACATTCAATGATTCAAATTAAATTTGGTTTTTATTATTTATTTATCTATTATTATTATTATTTTTTAACTATCTTCCTCACAAAATTTCCATAACAATTTCGCATCTTTTTATAGTCCTTCATAATTCATTAAGCTCCATTGTTGTCCTCCTTCTAAGCTTCGACTTTCTCTTTTCATCTTATTCTTAAGAGATATATATTGTATTACGAGGATCTATTTGTTGAGTACTTAAACTTGTAAAATCTACCCTTTTAGAGAGTTTATCGATTGTGTTTTTAATTTTTCCAATTCATTATAAGAGTTGCTTTTAATCTCGAACAAAAGTTGTAACAGTTTGATATTCAATTGTGGAAAGGATCAAGTTTATTCTTGTGCCTGGAAAATAACGTTGTAGTTGGTTCGACTTTGAGCCATGGAAAGAGTAAAGTTCGTAGTAATACCCAAGAGGAGTATTGGTAAGTGGATGTAGGTCGGTTGTGCCGAACCACTATACAATTCTCGATGTCAATTTCTCTACCCCTCTCATATTTAATTTTGCAATTAATTTGTTATTACATTTTATTACTTAAAATTAATTGCAATTTTTTTATTATTGAAACTAACTGCTCATATTTGTATAATTTTGATTGGTAGTTCTCTAAATTTCTACCTTCATTATCAATGTCATTATCAAAATTAAATAAGGTGCTTAAAAGTGTTAGTTTTAATTTATTGATTACTTTAGATTGAATTTATTTGCATAAAATCTTTGTTCAAATTAGTTATTAGCAAAAAGTTTATTGATTTGCTTAGGGGCCACATTTAGAAAAAGTTATAATTAATCTAAATAAACCTTATTCGCCCCTCTAGGGTTATCATACCGTTCCTACTTCCTCCCCCCACTTGAAGTTTTGGATCCACCACAGACTTGTAGTCGAATTTTAGTTTATATATATTTTTATAAATCTTAAGTTTAATTCTTCAAAGTCAACTTTTATAGAAATTATTAAATAATAACAATAATGTCCATGTCAAAATGAGCTTAGCTCAATAACTCAATAATAATTGACATGACTTTTTTCTTAAAGGTTAGAGGTTTGATTTCTTACTCATTAGTTGTTGTGCTTACAGAATAAAATGTAAAAGACATTAACTAAATATGCTTTCACAATTTATATTCAAAATATGTAAGCTAAAATTTAACATTTGATGGTACATTTTTTTTATGCGAGTTCATTGCGTTTAATTAATTGTATTCTAACTTATATCTGGTTAGTTGGCAATTACTATAATCAAGTGTTATAAATTTGAATTTACATCATTGTTTTAATCTATGAAATAATATGTTTGGACTAACTTTCTCGACATTTATACAAGTATTTTTAAGTGGAAAAAAATATTTTCAAGCACTTATAATATTTAATTTGAGCCAGTCTAGAAATTATGGTATCTGTTGTAAAATTGAAGAGCAAAATAACGGAAAAAAAGAGCACAAAAATCGAGAAAATATAATATTAAAATAATAAATAATAAAATAATATCAAAGTAATTAAAATAACCAAATTAAATAAAGTAAACTTAAAATAAAATAAATAAAGAAAATGGGATTCTCAAATTTCACCAATCTTTTCTCTTCTTTTCTCTCCAATGTGTGTGTTATAATATCCATCAAAAGCCTCTATTTATAGGCAATTTGGCAAGTAGGTGGTGGAGTTTCATGGATGTGTCTTTAGGAGACACACGACTTTTAGCCACTAAGCTTGGCTACATAATGGACATCTATTTACAAATAAAATATTTATAATACTCATCCTTAGATGTCCATTATATATTATATGAAATATGCCTCGTTAAAACTTTACTAGGAAAAAATCCAATGGGAAAAAAATCCTAGTGAAGGAAAAATATTACATATTTCATATAATCTAATGCTCCCCTCCTAGGAACATTACTTGAGATCTCTGAGTCGCCACATTCCAATGTTCTGCACCAATTTTCCAAAGGTTGTGGTTGGTAATGATTGTGTAAATAAGTCTGCCAAGTTATCCTTCGAACAAATTTGTTGTACATTGGTGTCGCCATTTTCTTCAAGATCATGAGGGTAGAAAAGCTTTGGGGAAATATGTTTTGTTCTATCTCCTTTAATAAATCCTCCTTTGATTTGGGTTATATTGTGTTGTCTTCGTATAATGTTGTTGGATGATTTTTACTAGAAGACAAGCCACATGTTTTATGAATGTGTTGAGTCATTGATCTTAGTCATACACATTCTCTACTAGTTTCATGGATTGCAAGAATTTTGGCATGAATTGAGGAAGTTATTGTTATGGTTAGTTTCACTAATCGCCAGGATATAGCAGTTCCTCCATATGTGAACAGATAACCTGTTTGAGATCTAACTTTGTGTGGATCATATAAATATCCAGAATTTGCATAACCAACTAAGGCAAATTTTGATTTATTTGAATAAAACAAACCCACATCGATTGTTCCTCGGAGATAACGGAGTATATGCTTAATTCCATTCCAATGTCTTTTTGTTTGAGAATAACTGTATCTAGCTAATAAATTTACTGAAAATGCAATATTTGGTCTTATATTATTAGCAAGATACATAAGTGCACCAATTGCACTAAGATATGATACTTTAGGACCAAAAAGTTCTTCATTATTATCTCAAGGTCGAAATATATCTTTTTTCACATCTGGTGGACGAACTTCCATTGAAATGTTTAATGGATGTGTTTTGTCCATATAGAATCTTTTTAAAATTTTTCCTATATAGGTTGACTGATGAACAAATATCTCATCTACTAAATGCTCAATTTGCAATCCAGGGCAAAATTTTGTTTTTCTGAGATCTTTCATCTCAAATTCTTTCTAAGATATTCTATTGCTTTTAAAAGTTCTTCAGGAGTTCTAATTATATTTAGGTCATCAACATATATAGATATAATAGCAAATCCTAATTGTGATTTCTTTATAAAAACACATTGACATATTGGATTATTTTGATATCTTTCTTCAACAAATATCCACTCAGGCGATTATACCACATTCGTTCTGATTGTTTTAATCCATATAGTGATCTCTGTAACTTTATTGAATATAGTTCTTGAGAACTTGATTTATGTATTTTCAAGTATTTGAAATCCTTCTGGGATTCTCATATAAATGTCATTATCAAGAGATCCATATAAATATACTGTAACAACATCCATAAGATGCATGTCCAAATTTTTAGTTAGACCAGTTAAATATCTTAATATAATTGCATCCACTACTAGAGAATATGTCTCCTCATAATCAATACCAAGTCTTTGTGAAAAACCTTGTGCAACTAGTCTTGTTTTATATCTTGTGATCTCATTATTTTCATTTCTTTTTCTCACAAATACACATTTGTATCCCACAGTTTTGACATCTTCTGGTGTCCAGACTACTGGTCCAAAAACTTGATGTTGTTAAAGTGAGTTTAATTCTGCCTCGATTGCTTCTTTCCACCGAAGCCAATCTTTTCTATGTCGACATTCTTCAACAAATTTTGGTTCAAGATCCTCATTTTTAGATATAATATTAAGTGCAACATTATATGCAAAAATGTTAACAATAATTACATGAGTTTGGTTCCATCTTTTCCCTGTCATGACATAATCTATTGAAATTTCATTATTATCTTTAGCTATTTCATCTTCTTCACTAATTGGATTATCAATCATGTCTAAGGTTTCTTCGTAGATATTTACATCCTCAACCAAGTCTTTTTTACTATCATTTATTTTTCTTTTCCAAGAATTTTATCAGATTCATTAATGACAACTTGTTGTGTTTGGATATCAATTTTCGACTGAATATTTGCAACGGGTATATGTGATTTAGTTACTTTCTTTGCATCTATAAATGCATCTAGTAATTGATTTGCTATATTTTGCAAATGAATTATTTTATGAACTTCAAGTTCACATTGATTTGTACGAGGATCTAAATGAAACAATAATGATGCATTCCATGCAATTTCCTTTTCCAACTTCTTAATTCCTCCCCCTAATGTTGGAAAATTTGTCTCATTAAAATGACAATCAGCAAATCGTGCAGTAAATACATCACCAATTAGGGGTTCAAGATATTTAATAATTGATGGAGAATCATATCCAACGTATATTCCTAACCTCCTTTGAGGACCCATCTTAGTACGTTGTGGTGGAGCAATTGAAACATATACTGTACATCAAAAAATTCTAGATGGGAAATATTTGGCTCCTGGCCATAAGCTAATTGTAATGGTGAGTATTTATGATAAGCTACTGGCCTAATGCATGCAACTGACGCAACATGCAAAATATCATGTCCCCATATAGATGTAGGAAGTTTCACTCTCATAAGTAATGATCTAGCAATTAATTGCAAACGTTTTATAAATGATTCTGCTAAACCATTTTGTATATGAACATGAGCTACAGGATGTTCAACATTTATCCTAATTGACATACAATAATTATCAAAAGTTTGGGATGTAAAGTCACCAGCATTATCAAGACAAATGGTCTTAATTGTATAATCAGGAAACTGTGCTCTTAACTTAATTATTTGAGCAAGTAATCTGGCAAATGCAAGGTTTTGACTTTATAATAAGCACACGTGTGACCATCTATTAATACCATAAAGTATTTAAATGGTCCACTTGGTGGGTTAATAGATCCACATATATCACCATGAATTCATTCAAAAAATATAGGTGATTCAGTTCTCACTTTAGCTGGTGATGGTCTAATTATTAATTTGCCTTGAGAGCAAGCATCACATAATAATTCACTAGATTGAAGAATCTTCTGGTTCTTCAATGGGTGTCCATTTGAATTTTCAATGATTCTTCTCATCATTATAGATCCTGGATAACCCAATCGGTCATACCAAATTGTAAATATATCTGGATTCATGAACTTCAGGTTCATTGTTGCATATGTTTCAAAGACTCATATACGAGTATAATATAATCTAGAAGATAAAGCAGACAATTTTTCCAATATACGTTTTTCATATGAGACAAGAGATATGATATAAAGATATTCTATCTCATTTTTCCTATCAGTCTCAATATGATAACCATTGCAACGTATATCTTTACAACTTAATAGATTTCTCTTTGATTGACTAGAGAACAATGCATTGTTAATTGTAAATTTTGTTCCTCTAGGCAAAACAATATTTGCTTTTCCAGATCCTTCAATCAGGTTTGCAGAACCTGATATTGTATTGACTTTTGCTTTCAGCATTGTCAATTTGGAAAAATATTTTCTATTTGTAAGTATTGTATGTGTAGTTGCACAGTCTGCCAAACATAGATCTTCATTCCTCATTTTTTAGTCACTCAATATATGAAAATTATCCATGATTCTTCATTTAAACAAGATAATTACAATAAGAAAAACAAAACTTGAAATACAAGGTTTAACTTAAAAAACATGAAAGATAGATAGATAAAATAATTCTACATATTCTTAGAATCAAAAGAAACACTTGCTATGCCATCATTTGTGCTGATTTTCTCTTCAAGAGATTCAAATAAGTCTGCCACATCCAAATTTGTCATATTGGATGGATCAAATATATCATTATCCTGGTATGCAAAATTTGCTTCCACATTTTTCCCTTTTTCCTTCAGGAAAGCTTGATAGAGATCAACTAGGTGTCTTGATGTACGACAAACACGAGACTAGTGCCCAGTCATTCTACATCGAAAGCATTTATGCTCATCATCTTTTGAATTTTTATCTTGTGGAGTTTTTCCTTTATGATCATCATTTCGGGTGGTTCTTTTGAAATTTGGATGATTAGAATGACCACTACGAGAAAGATAATTATTTCTTCCTCTGCCATGGTGAAGACCACGACCACGACCACGACCACTACCTCAACCTCGAACACGATTATTAAAATTTATAGCATTTACTTTAGAGAATGGTGTTGTTCCAGTTGGTCAAGATTCATGGTTATTCATCAATAGCTCATTATTTTGTTTAGCCATGAGAAGACATGAAATTAATTCAGAATATTGTTTAAAACCTTTCTCTCGATATTGCTGCTGCAGGAGCATATTTGATGCATGAAATGTAGAAAAATGTCTTCTCCAACATATCCGCATCAGTAATTTTCTCTCCGCATAACAATAATTTTGAATTTATTTTAAATAATGCAGAGTTGTAGTCACTTACTGATTTGAAATCTTGGAGCCTCAAATGCATCCATCCATAACGAGCTTTAGGAAGAATGACTGTTTTCTGATGATCATATATATGTTTTAAATTCTTCCACAAGATATAGGGATCTTGTATTGTTAAATATTCCATCTTCAATTGCTCGTGGAGATGAAAGGGAAGGAAAACCATAGCTTTTGTTTTTTCCTGAATGGATGTTGCATTTCCCTCTTTAATTGTTTCTCCCAAGTTCATGGCATCTAGATGTATTTCAGCATCAGCACTCATGGCAAATAATTATTTCCATTGATGTAAATGGCTGCAAATTCTATTTTTGTAAGATTTGCCATGATAACACAATCATAAAGAATTATATTTATATTAGCAATTTAATATATATTAAACATGTAAAATAGCATTTAATTTACTAATTATAATAGAGAGAAAATGACATCCCTTCAGAACCTATCTTGAATGGAAAAATGGCAAGAGCTCGTGCTAATAACGTGTTGTAAAATTGAGGAGCAAAATGACAGAAAACGGGAGCACGACAATTGAGAAATTATAATATTAAAATAATAAATAATATCAAAGTAATTAAAATAACCAAATTAAATAAAGTAAGCCTAAAATAAACTAAAATGAAGAAAGTGGGATTTTATGGAAAATGAAATTTCTCAAATTTCACCAATCTTTCTCTTCTTTTCTATCTAATGTATATGTTACAATATCCACCAAAAGCTTCGCAATTTGGCAAGTAGGTGATGGAGCTTCATGGTCACTAAGGATGTATCTTTAGAAGACACATGACCTTTAGCCATTAAACTTGGTTATATAATGAACATCTATTTATAAATATAATATTTATAATAGTATCTTTTTTTTCTTTCAGATACATATGTAGATAATGTATCACATTAGAAATTTGCCAACGCTTTTTGAAGATGGATATGTGTTTCAAAAAGGTTTAATGTAGCCAAAATAATAAATTGAAATTTTAATTTAACCAAGATTCTTTTTTAATGTCTTTTTGTTGAAAAAATTTAAACGTGTAAAAAATCTATCATAATAATAAAGAAACGTATAGAGATGGTAAGTTTTGTTTTGATACAATAATTATGGAAATAGGAATGAAATCTTCCGATTCAAAAATGGAGTATATTCCAATTATTATTGAGTTAAGTTCACTTTATTGCTAATATATAGTTGTGTTATATATATATAAGATGGAGTAATTAAACTTCTGACCTTGAAGTTGACAAGCTTAAATTAGTTGAATTATGCTCATTTTGGCGATGCTAACATATAATTTGTCAATGAACAAGAAATCTATAGTTCAAGGTTTTGTACCCACTACTTTACAAAAAAAGAAAACGAGAGAAAGAATAAGGAAGTTACCCTTCTTCATTCTTGTTTCCTTTTTTGCCATTATTCGTTTGAATTTAATAGGGCCATTGTGTTAAACACTTCAGTCAAATATTTGAAAGTAAGTATAAATATTTATGTTTTAGTATATTTTATCAGGAAGTTTTTTATGAAAATTAATTCGTTCATAATTAATACAAATTTAGATAAGAGAATACAACTGACTTTCACATGCTTAAACAATAATTTATAATTTGGGAGACTGGAATTTTTAAAAAGAGAGTAGCTTGGAATAAGGTGACCTGAAAAAGAGAAATAACAGACATTCAATTGTGGTACTTGCCATATAAACTATGATACTTAAGTTGGAGTCATAGAATAATAGTGTTGCTAGCTTTAGAGTTTTAGAATGAGAAAGAAGGATTTGCCTCTCTTGAAATTAAATGAATGCATTTATTAGATAATTGACTTGAGATTTTTTGTTTTCTCTCCTAGAATTTGGAAGGGAGAAGTAAAACGAATTAACCAAAAGGTAAAAGGTCATGGGCATGCGAGACGCGCATTCTTCTTTGATTAATTAGGTCACTGAAGATCGAGTGAGGAATTAGGTTCCTTTAACCCAAGGCCTAAGTTTGTCCTAGGTTATCTTTAGGGGCGTAGGTTCATTTAGAATTTGAGTCCAAACGACATGAACCTATTTTATTCCTTATTTTCTTATTTTCTCTTTTTTGGACTTATTCTTTAAATCCAAAATCACCCCTAATAAATTAGAATTTCAATCAATAAATATTTTACATTTCATATATGGTTTAATAATGTTCTCTACTAAGGATTGCTTTCAAGGAAGATTTTTTTCCCTTTTCCAATTTTGTTTAGAAAATAATCATTTTTGGGTAAAGTTTTTTTTAGAAGATTTTTTAGTAAAGCTTTAGAAAAAGAATCTTCATACTAGTATGGGAAATTCCATTATAATAATTTCTCTTTCATAAGGTAATTTGAAAATTATGTAAAAGGAAATAACAACGTCAAATTGAAGGCGTGTGCAAATAATCCTTTCTCCTTGTTTGCACCACTAATTGTACTGTATGATGTACTTTATATATATGATTTATCACAATTTTGTCTCTCTACTTTATAAAAGTTTATTTATAATTAATTATTAATAAGTTTATTTTCGACAACTATTGACTTTCATACGTTGATGTTGATATGGACTCGCATGAAAATAAACATGATAGGAGATACAGATCATTGAATTGAATAGTCAAATTGCATGGATAAATTTGATTTTTTTTTTTTAAAGAAAGAAAATAAATGTAAAAATACAAGGACGAAACATAAAATTACCATATATTTTTAGAAGATGAGAAAGAACCACACGTCTCATCTCCGACCACCTTTAATTACGAAAATATATGTTTGAACTTTGTCATTTACTTAAAGAAAAATACATACATTTATCCTTTAATTGTCTTAATAACATTAGATTATAAATTCATTAAAATGTTAGGGAAAAATTAGGATCTCAGATGGTGTGATTGTGACTTGTAGATTAAACTGAAACTCAAATAATACCAAACCATTCTAGATAACCATCAAACTTGTACCAGGTCCTAATTTATTGGTAGCATTTGGATTTCTACTCAATGATAATTTTTAAACATGATGAAAGGTTTAAAATAATATTGTAACTTTTTAAATATATATATATACATATATAAAAGGATATTTTTTTTTAACGAATGATAAAGTTTACAATTTTTTTTTTAACTTCACCTAAATTAAATATATTCTAAAAGAATAATACTTAGTGGATTTCAAGATACAGTAATATATATGCATCTCCTCTCGTCACTCACATAAAAAAAATATATATAAATTATGATTGGACAAATTTGGTAGGATGCATAAAGAGGTGTAAAGGAAAAATTGTGCTTCATGTACTAATTTTATTTGAAATCAACTTAATCATCCTAACTATCTTTTAACAATGAAAGTTGCACCTAACTCTATGCCATCGGAAGAAGAAGAAGAAAAAAGAAAAAAAAAAAAAAAAATTGTTAGACTGCACAATGACGGTGCAACGCAAGCAACACACGTAAATATTTTCTATTACTATCAACGAAAATTTTTAATTTTTTTTTAAAAGATATTTTTGTTTTTCTCTATCTTGTATTTAGAGTGAGATTGCAAAGATCAGTGCAGCGGAATTTAATAACATTAAAATGAAAGTGGTGGTCCTATCAGCTTCGATTCGACGCCCTCTCTCACCTCACCGTCCCTAACACATCATATTCTACCACGTGCGCCAAATTCGCCTGCCCCTTTTTCCCTAACCTCTTTTCCTCTCCCACGTGCTTAAAATCCTCCCTCTCTCCCTTCCCTTCTCCCCACCGCCCCCTTTTCCCTCTTTCTAGTTCTTCTTCCATTTCCTCCTCCGCCGCCGGAATCTCTCCCTCTCCTCCTCTTCCTCCGTCCATTCCTTCCTCTCTTCCTCACAATGATGTCCTCTGCAAAATTTTTCTCAATTTTCTTCATCGCCATTCACGCCTTCTCACTCTCCTCATCCTCTCCAGTCGGCCGTGATCACGGCGGTTCTCCTCTAATAGCGGGCTGCGGCTTACAACCGCTGCGGATTTCTAATTCTCTCAAGAATAAGAGTATTGGAGCCTTGATGTCTGGATTGGAATCTCAGAACTGCGAGGTTTGGACGGAGGCTTGCTCTGAGTCGATCCTGAGTTTAGCGAAGCGGCCTGAGGTTGTTGATTGGTTGAAGAAGGTGAGGAGAAGAATCCATGAGAATCCGGAGCTTGCGTTCGAAGAATTCGAAACTAGTCAGTTAGTTCGCGATGAGTTGGATCGGATGGATATTAGCTACAAGCATCCGTTGGCTAAAACTGGCGTTCGTGCTTGGATCGGAACTGGCGGACCGCCTTTTGTTGCTCTTAGAGCCGATATGGATGCTCTTCCAATCCAGGTTCTTCTACAAAATCAGATATCGTGTTTATGCTTTTGATCATTACTTTTTCGTTTTCTTTCACTTTTCCGATCGATTGATTGCCTTGATGATTCTGTTGATCTGTTCTGCCTTAAAATTGAGCGGAAAACAGAGATTGAAACTTAAAAGGAAACCTAAACTCTATTCTTAGAGCTATTTCTGGCAGAAATGAGTTCTTGCAATGGTCATTTTCTTTCAAAATCCAGATGGAATTTGCTTTCAAATATATTCCATAACTGAAATTTTCAACGAGCTCACGTCTTGGATTCACAATCTTTTTCAGAAAAAGTAATATCATATTTTCTTACATTTGATTTACGCTAATTTTTAAATTGTCTTGAAAACACATCGTTAAAATGCTCTTTAGTCAATTTTCCTCTACAGTAGAATTGGATTAAAAAAAAAAAAAAAAAACTAAGCATCATTCTCGAAGAAATCATAGAGTTTGTTTGGATTAAAATGGCGTCAGTGACTGTGCAGGGCATAAATAGTAGTGGTGAACTGTGTTTGGTTGGATCTCTATTTGTCCTCTCTCTTGCTTTATTAATTTTCTCACGTGTTCAAATTTCTTATTTAATATTAAATAAAATACTCTAACTTCTAGAGAAAGAATAAATGGGTTTTAATGAACATAGTTTACAAATATGGTATTATTATTATATTATTATTATTTTTTTTTTTTTCCTTTAGAAAAAGTCATACAATCCTTATCTCCATGAATTTTCCCGAATAAAGTATAAGTGCAAGTTGTGGGCATGGCATATGTTGTACATTCTCACACTTGAGGTTCGGGTGGGACATAATATTTACACAATCTTTGGAAATACTAGGGCACCGTTTGGGATAAAATGTGGAGTTGTTTAGTCGTAGGTTTTGTCAGGTCGAGGTGGGACATAAGTTTTTTTTTTTTTTTTCTTTTTCATTTTCAGTACAACAATTGTGTGGCGAGGATAAATGTTAAGGTGAGACATTAAATGTTTTTTTTTTTATAATATAACAATTATGTGGTGGAGGATTAAGCCTTTGATTTCTAAGGATGGAGAATATATAAATACTATTGAGTTAAGCTTACTTTATTGGGACATAAGATGAGATTAATAAGTCATAGATTTGGTGTTAATAAGTTATGAAAAAAACTTAATTAAGTGCAATACTACACATCTTAGTGCAGCCCAAGCAGTTGCCGATAAAAATTTGTTATGTGGCAAAAAAAAAAAAATAGTTTTTATTTTTATTTTTTTACCGGGTAACAAAAGGGGATTCCATGAAATTTCGTGTAGCTTAAACTACACCTAATCATTGAGACATTGGATCCCGCCAACTTCTCTCAAGACACTCTTGTTTTAATTGTTTTAAAGTTGTATACAATCAACGAACTGAATAGACAATTGTGATTGTCTAATAATAATTGAAATACTCCTCAAATCTCTAAATGTAAATTTGAAGTACTTTTTTTTTTCATATATCCAACCATTAAAAATTATGAGTCATATTATGGTGGTCTCAGCAAATAATTTCTCCATTCTCACCAGCTGACATTTGAATTTAAATCTTAATTCTTGTCTTAGTTTAGTTTTATTAGAATCTTTAATTTTGAGTGGTGAAAATTAGATGAATCAGTGTGGATACTATTTATTTGTGAGATTGGAAAATGTAAAAAAAGATATTAAAAAATGAGCATATATACAAATGGTGCAGGAAGCTGTGGAATGGGAGCATAAAAGCAGAGTCCCAGGCAAGATGCATGCTTGTGGGCACGATGCTCATGTTACAATGCTTCTTGGTGCTGCCAAAATTTTAAAGGATCGTGAACATCTCTTGAAGGTTTGCCAAACACCACTCTCATTTCTTTTTTAATTTTCTAAAAAATGGAATTTAAACAATGAATAATTAATTTTTAGAAAACCTTTTTCCCCTATTCTTTTATGGAACTAATAATTTAGTCCTTTAATTTTAATGGCAATAACTTAATCTCAAATTTATAACAATTTAGTCCCTAAACTTAAATAAGTGATAATTTAGTTTCTATACTTTGAAATTTGTAACAATTTAGTCCCGAAATTTGAATAAGTGATAACTTAGTTTCTATACTTTGAAATTTGTAACAATTTAATCCTTATTATAAAAATTTTCTTCAAAATTAAGTGTCAACTTCTTATAGTTTAGAAAAAACATTGATTCTCAATCAATTTATCACTCTACATGTGTAAAAAGTTTTATTAAATTTTAATAATATTTTTTATAATAAAGACTGAGACTGAGTCATTACCAACCATAAAGTATTTGTATTAAAATGTTATTTATTAAAACTCAATGACTAAATTGTTACAAACGTGAACGTAATGAAGACTAAATCGTTTTCAGCTATAGTATAGGGACTAAATTCTAGCTTTCATAATAGTTTAGGGACCAAAAGTGATTATCAACCAAAAATTAATTTTTAAAAAGATTAACATGATGAAATCCTTTCATGTTTAAGAATTTGCAACGGTTCAAATTCATTCAAGTTTTTCTATACTTTTTTTCTTCTCTTTCAATTTGTAACTAACGTGACATAACTATAACTATAACCGGTAAGTGAAACTATTCCTTTTTAAAGTTGAAAATTCTAATAATCCACGTTTGCAAAGATGACGTCTTTTTTCTTTTCTTTTCTTTTCTTTTCTTTTTTTTTTTTTAATGGAAAGTGAAGCAAAACGTTTTTTTTTTTAAATTTTTATTTATTTATTTATTTTTTTAAAATAGTCTGTTAAAATAGTAGACAAATTATCTTTACAGAAAAAAGAATAAATTAGGCAATTTTTTGGGTCAATTAGGCCAATTGACTATTACACAGTTGCAGAAATTCTTTATTATTACTATTACTTTAAAATACAGTTGCAGAAACTTGTTATATAGACAACTACCATGGTCTCTAACCATTATAAATACACCAAATTAATATTCTTTTAAGTACTCTGGGTATAGGTTTCTTTCAAGGAAAAAAAAAAAAAAAAAAAGAAGTCCTCTTGGTATAGGTACAAATACAATGTATCGACTTAAAATCGAATTTTAATTTAGCCTTGATTTATATGAAGAATTTGGCTTCTCTGGGAAGACTTTTAACGAAAAATCATTGTCAGTCACAGCTGCTTTTCAACCAAGTTGGTTGTGGATTTGAAAATCTACTACTGTAACAATTTGATTTTTAATTTTTTGTTTTTGAAAATTAGATCTATTTTCTTTTAATTTTTTTTCTACCATCTTCAATTTTTCTTAAGCGGAAAGGTTGAATTCTTATTCAAGCTCTTAAAACAAAGAAATTTTTAAAAACTATTTTTTTTAGTTTTTAAATTTTAGTTTGATTTTTGCAAACATCGGTAGAAGGTAATAACAAAACAAAAAACTAAAAACAAAAAATCAAGTTATTACCAAATGAGACTTGTAAATATAGATTCATAGTCTTTTGTTTTTATCTCATTTCTTTTTTTTACATCCAATGATATAAAATTGTCACGTATGTTCAAATAATTTCTCCATTTTTTAAAAACTTTTGGTTTCTTTTAAGAGCCATTAGTTGTATGCAAAAACTATTTTTTTTTTTTTTCGAATCACAATTTACACCCTCGTATCTTAAATGGAAGAAGTTATCAAGTCATACCTAAAAAGGAGTTAACACAACAAGGAGAAACACAAAATTGCTTCTTGAAAACGACTCTCAAACAACCACTTAGTTGCATTTTACCCTTGTGTAAACTTTTGTTATCTGTTCTTTGTTTTGCTTTATTTTCCCTCATAATTTCAACCATTAATCTCAACCACTTGACAAAAATGGAATATAAATAAATATATAAATAAATAAAATATATATAGAGTAATGACTTCTGACTACTATAAATAGACAACTTTTGTTCTTTTTGACTTAAATTTAGCACGAGCAGATATTTTTTTTTTCAAAAGGTTATCCAATTTCACGAACAAAACCACCTCTTCAAATTTGTAGAGTAGCCTGTGGCTGCGATCTACATGTTTATCTTTATTCTTTTATCTTGTGGGGTACACTAAAATATGTGGCTACCTGTCACTCCTAGTAAGTAATTTGGATTTTTTATTTTATTTTTCCTTTTTTCTTAATATCGTATTTTCGAAAACTATTTAGAAATAAAGTTATTTTCAAATTTATTATTCAAATATTATAGTTTTATTCATCTGTCTTTTTTCACCCATCTTCATCTTTTCATGAGAAGAATAATTAAATTTATAATATAAAAAAATTAGAGCATCCTCATCTCTCGATGCTAAAAAAAATATCGAAATTGTATTTGACTGTGGGTAGTTTGCACGCTTCTCTATTAACTGGGGGTCTGAGTTCGAGCGAAATGATAGTTTTTGTATTCTTTTAGCATTTCTGTCTCTAGATAAGATGATGATGCCATGGATAAGGTATTAGGCTAAATTCATGCCAAACACAGAAAAATCCATCCAAAATCTCTCAAAGAGAATCAAAGTTCTTCATTCAAATGAATATTTAAAAGCTTGCTATTACAAATCCTAAAGTGGCTATTTATAATCTTACAAAGAAATATAAAAATGACTACTTAAATACTAATGAATGTAAATGAACAACTAAACAAATATTAAACTTAAATATAGAGGAGAATGGGGAAAGGACGAATAAAACTACAATATTTGCAACCATATGTTTCTAATGAGTTATTCTGCAATATCAATAATAAAAGTCTTAAGTTATTTACCCCTCATACCAAATTTCCAATTGAAAATTCATTCTACTGTTTTACAGGGGACGGTGATTCTACTATTTCAGCCAGCAGAGGAGGCCGGCAATGGCGCAAAGAGGATGATTGGAGATGGGGCTTTAAGAGACGTTCAAGCCATATTTGCAGTTCATGTTTCTCATGAACATCCCACCGCCGTTATCGGGTCCCGCCCCGGTCCTCTTCTTGCCGGCTGTGGCTTCTTTAGGGCCGTGATTACCGGCAAGAAGGGTCGTGCCGGTTCGCCACACCGGTCCGTCGACCCAGTTCTCGCTGCCTCCGCTGCGGTTGTCAGCTTGCAGGGGATTGTGTCTCGTGAAGCAAATCCTCTAGATTCGCAGGTGCGACTACCCTTTTCTTTTTTTTTTCTCTCTTCTTTTTGTGATTTTGCTGCTATTCAGTAGTTTTACCATATTGAATCGTGGATCCGTTGTGATATTTCTTTACTCAGGTAGTGTCAGTGACTTCGTTCAATGGAGGAAGTAATCTGGATATGATTCCAGACAGCGTCGTTATTGGAGGGACCTTCAGGGCTTTCTCCAACTCAAGTTTCTACCAAGTTCTTCAAAGAATAGAGGAGGTTTGTCCATAAAAGCTAAAAGCTGTGTCATTCAATTTCTCAATCCAAACTCACTCAATATAGTTTTAAAACAATAATATCTTTTAGTACTCAAAGTATTTGCCAACAGTTTTCTAATGAGTTAAAAAGTAAACGCCTTTAATAACTATTTTACTTTTGATTTTTGAAAATTATAGCCATACTAGTTTTTCAAAATCCAAGCCAAATTTTAAAACAAAAGTAAGTAGTTTTAATAAGTTCTTCATTTTGAAATTTGCTTATGAATTTAAATGTTTTCAAAACAACGAGAAAAACTATTGGGAAGAAAATTGTGGAGAACTATGTAGCTACCGAACATGGTCTAAATGAGTTTTTAATCCATTAAAACACCTTTGAAAAATTTTCACCACACAAAAAGTACTCTCTTAAAACATCATGCTAAATTAACTATGTTAAAATACTATTTTTGTTATTGAATTCTATTTTTATTCCTGTATTTTGAATTGTCCAATTCATGTATTTTCAAAAAATCTTAAAATTAGTCATTCAGTTTCTTTTCAAACAATTTTGGGTAAAATTAACTTGGGAAGACTAAATTTAAAATTTATTGAAAGCACATTATATAGGAACTAACAAAACCGACCAAAATGAATCTTTAAGAAAATCTTTGTTAGAAGGAAAAAAACATTACCTTTGATTAAAACCGTCCCAAATTAAGTTCAATTCTAAACTAAATTTTGGTCATGAACAATCCTACCTTACAGGTAATTGTGGAGCAGGCCAGTGTCTATAGATGCTCAGCGATGGTGGATTTCTTTGAAAAAGAATACACCATATACCCACCAACTGTAAATGATGAAAGAATGTATGAACATGTGAAGAAAGTGGCAATTGATCTTCATGGTTCACAAAATTTCAGGCTTGTCCAACCAATGATGGGAGCTGAGGACTTTTCCTTCTACTCAGAGTTTGTTCCTGCAGCCTTCTATTACATAGGAGTCAGGAATGAAACTTTAGGCTCGATCCACACGGGCCACTCCCCCTACTTTATGATCGATGAAGACGTCCTCCCGATCGGTGCTGCAACTCATGCAACCATCGCCGAGAGGTACCTGTACGAGCATGGAGAATGAGAGGCAAACAAGTTCAAGAAACCAGTTTGCATGCCTCTTGTCGGCGCTTCAAAAAATGTTCTACTTCAAAGATGTGATTACCTCCGGCAAGTTTTCGGACTATGTTACGTGGGGTTGATATGTTGTGAAGGGAAAGTTAGTTGCACCCCGTCCTAATTATATATGATTAGGAGACACGGGACGTCGTAGGTAACCGCTACACGATATATTTTTTAATGATTTTTTTTTTTTTTTTTTTTTGGTGTATTTTATGTTATGGTTCATGGTGTTGTATGACCCTGTAACCTTCAACAACTTAAATTGAACTTCTCAAAAAGCAATGGTAGTGATGAAGGGAATGACTAAAGCCTCCATTTGATAACCGTTTGGTTTTTGAAATTTTGTTTGTTTTTCTACTGTTTCTTTACGATGGTTTTTCATATGGCTTAAAGAAACCTTTAAAACTCCAGTCAAATTTTGAAAACAAAAATAAGTTTTTAAAGGTAAAGTTCTATTTGACAACCAATTGGTTTTCAATTTGTGAAAAATGTGATTGTTTTCTTCAACTTTCATAGGCAAACAAAATTCTTAGGCAAATTACAAAAAGAAAAAAAAAAGTATTAAAAATTTTGACTTAAGGTTTTGAAAACACAATTAAACAATAAAACAAAGAAACCAATAGGTGAGAGTAAATTTATAGGCTTAATTTTTAAAAGCCAAAAACTAAATGGCCATCAAATAGGAGATATTTTTTTTAGTTTTCAAAATTCTGCTTGGATTTTGAAAATATATTGCAAGATAAAAAAATAACAGAATTACAAGATAAACCAAGTTTTCAAAGTACTACCCTCCAATCTCGAAGTCACTCTCAAGTCCGAAATTACTCACCAAAATAATGCCTATCTTCCTCACTTTCCTTCTCCCTTAATTTAAAACCAACAAGTATAATCAAATCCCCTAGCTAATTACTAATATACCTTTAATACGCTCATAACATTCTAGTACCATTCCTATCAACACTATAAGTTGAAAATGGTTTATATAAGCTTACTTTTTCCAAAACCAAATGGTTATCAACGGTCCTAAGAAATCAAAAGGTTATGCGCAGTTGGCAGTGTGGTTACCTCTGAAGTAATAATCATAGTTGAACTACGAAGAAGAAAGAACATACACTTGGTTTAATGAAGGCTCTATCTCATCACAATTGTGATTGTGGCCTGCGAAACTAACATACTGGCAGATTGAGTATTGAATTAAATTATGAACCACAATTCTAATGTCACAGGCTTGATTACGAAAGGGAACTCTAGTTTGAAATTTTGAGGTTAAATTACGAATTTTATCTCAATAGTTTGGAGAAAGTTCGATTTTGGTTCTTATGGTTTATGATTAGAATTTAGTTCCTCTAGTTTGATTAAATTCTCTTAAATAGTTCCTATGGTAGGGACTATTTACGAGGGGGTTTATCAAATCACAAGTTTTGTCAAACTATAAAGACTAAAATTCTAACTTTTTCCTAATCAAAGGGACCAAATTTTGACGACCTAAAAATTCTCTACAAGCATACAGTTAACAAGACTCACCTCTTTCCATTGCACAAAGATCTAGAGAGCTAAATGTGGGAGGATTATGTCTGCTCCTGCCCGTTGGAGACACGAGGCACTCCATCATGACCTTTTCTTCAGCAATCATATTGAGAACCCCTCTTAGCCTTGATCATCAAGGATTCGCCCGAAACCTAATTGAACATGTAAAATTGTTTGAAAAGATTACATATGTATATAAATGATACAATTTAGTACAAGTATGGAAATTTGAACTTCTGATTTTAAGAAAATAACAATTACTATAAGTTCACTTTGGCTTATGTAAGCATATTGAATTTGCCTTCACTCAAGTTTTATTAGTCTCAGTTTCTCTAAGCATCACCCTTGTTATCAGACATCAAGCATGCAAAAGTGACACAATCTAGTGTGTAGGTACCCAAACGCAGAAGTACATGAAACACTAAGCATAAGTATACTGTAATATTAATCAAGAAATTACAATATAATAGCCTTTCGAGAGGATTATTTCTCCCAAGTTCTACAGTGGACACTACCAAAAAAAATCTTCACACCTTCTAAGGTCCTAACACCCTCTATTTATAACCAAAGCACCCCTAACTAATTACCAATAGCCCTTATTAATATCATACTAACCTTACCCACATAAACCTGACTAGTATTCAAACAAAGGATTTGATCTACATGGAAAGAAAATACAGTATCAGGTATCTTATAAAAGCATTAACTTAGTTGCAAAGTTTAATATGTAACCTAATCATATAGGCAAAATACAGCTCATTAAAATACTTCCAATTTTTTAACATATTAGAGGCAAAGGGTGATGTGATTGACGCGTCTAATAATTCTTTTTTGCAGGCTATCTACAGGATCTAAACTCACAAGTCACAAGATCGCAACCTTTGTAATGCATAGCTTTGTAAAGCATCTAGGATTAAACATCATTTCGCTATAAATTTTAACAGCCAGCAGTTCGAGCATGTATAGTCTAATAGAATTAAGTAACACAAAGCTAAAACTGCATTTACAGGTTCAGTGGCTAAGAAAAGAAAAGAAAACAAAAAAGGAAGAAAATGAATAATAGATGATGATAGATCACTTTGTCAGGTAAGACTGATGGAGACATGATAAAAGCATTCAGCATCAAGAGCCCTTCTAATTGCTCCTACCCCATGTCAATTGGACCGACATCTTCTCTAGCACAATCCTAGTGGTCAAATGGAAGTAAGCCATAAAATAAAGGATAATTGCAATTGGTAGTACTTTTACAACTAATAATTAAGTGTATAGCAACATTTTCAAAGAATTGCAAATATAGCAAAACTATCGGTAATAGACTTCGAGAGCTGGATCTAAATTTTGCTATATTTGCAAATTCTTTTGCATTGTGTTATATCTCCTTATACTTTGGGTTTGATTGCTATGTTTCCAACTGCCAATGAACTCTAGGATATTTGGAAAGATGCTGATGCGGTGTATGAGTGGGGGAAACTTGCAAGGTAAATAATGAAGGCAGTGTATAATATCCCACTCTACAAAGGCAAAATCCACTCGTCTTATTAAAAACTTATAAGAAACATGACACACTAAACTTGAAACTCATGACAGTTTGATCACATGATAAATGTTGAAACATAGATGTGAAAATTAGCATAATTTCAGTACAACTTACTTCACAGGTGGACTATGCATTAATAGAATTCAAGAGTTGAATTTAGATAGACAAAGATCTCAAGAAATTACCTTGGAGACAGCTTGTTTGCATAATTTGATGTACAGTCCCATCATTCAATATAACTCCTGCAAAATATGAAATAAACTCTGTAACCACCATATATACTGAAGAATGGTAATTGGTATCATTGTTCAAAATTGGAACAAAAAAAAGGCCAATGACTATGAAATCCTAACATATCGAATTTCAAGGAAGAGTCCCAATAACAGCCTCTGCTGCCAAGCAGGCATTTCCCCCTAAAAGAATTCGGGCCGTTGTCATTACACATCAGAAAATGGAGTTTAGTTTTAGGAAATTCAGCAAAGAAATCCACTTATATATCATTAAAAATCAGTTTAGATATTCTCTGATGCACATTTTCTTCCACGCGCGATTATGTCTACATTCAAGTTTCTTCTGTATGAAGATCAGATTCGGAGCAAAACTTATACAGTTATGGATGCATCAGCACAGATATATAGTTTGTACTTTCTTAAATACTGAAATTGATTAACGAAACAATCATCTTCTCCGCAATTGCTGATGAGTAAACTGTTAGGTTCACTGAACAAACAATCAAGATTCAAGAAACATTGCTATTGGAAATAGGAGCAATTTTTTACGAAGATTTGTTAAAGCAGAAGCGATGAAATGGTAAACAAAGGAAAAAGTTACTCGCCTGACACAATGGAAGGCTCCAAATCCCCCGATTTTTAATCTGAAGACTGATGCAGGTTCGGTTGATCGAAATGTGATCGGAGATCTCACCGGAACTCCGAGCTCGGCGAAGGTGAAGCATTGGCAATTGGAGAAGGAATGATTGTAGCAATGGAAACGGGTCTCCAATTTCTAAATCGCGTGGGACCTGAAACAGGAACCATATTTTAACGGAGTTTTTTTTAGGACGGAACCATTTTAGAAGGTCGGATAAAGGAGGATCTTCCTTAATTTTTTAGAATTTCCATTTTACTATCATAATCAAATCTTGTGCTCTTCTTCTCAATTCAAACCCTTCACAAAAAGATACCTTACATATGAAATAAACACCAACTCAAACAAAATCTTAAAACAATGGCAACTCAAATAAAATCTTTCGTCCAAAAGATACAAATAGGCACAAAAGATACAAATAGGCACATATCTATAACTTCTTCCAATTGGACCAACGTTTTAGTTATGGGTATTCTAAAACTCCTTCTATCCCACTTCACTAAAAGTGGAAGAAATCCTAATTCTAGGTGAGTAATAAGATCAATAAAATCACTGATGTAAAGAACAATAGAAAAAAACGCCGAAGCACTTTGCACATGAATGATAAATTCTTTGAATGAATTGTAAGTTTTATCATTCACTTTTAACATTTGGGAAGGATTTGGTTTAGAAGTATATCTATATTCTAGAGGTCTTTGATTTAGAAGTTTGTTCATATGATAAAAAACCAGGAACACTAAAAGTATCTTCTAAATGCAGGTAGATGTAGGTAGATAATGGAACTTCGGGAAAATATTAAATTTGTTTGTTTGTTTTTAGATTATGGAGGGATTTGATTTAGAAATTTATTTATATGGAAAGTCCCAAATGCGAAACAATGGAAAAATCTTCTCAACTGTCTTTGGAACTTGTAGTTTTCTTTTTTGCAATTTTTTTAATATAATATTTTCATGTGTGTGTTTGTTTTTTATTTTCAGCTTTCATTTTAAATTTTTGGAAGAATTTGATTGAGGAGTTTCCCGTCCCCCTCCCTGTGAGGGAATTTACCCAGGGGACGGGGGCGAGAATTCCCCTCGAGAAAACGGGTGGGGTTCCTCGTCCCCCGAGAGCGAGACCGCGAGAGCATGAGATCAAGTGAGATAGCGAGACGATGCGAGAGCGAGAGACAGAGCCAACGAGAAGGCGGGATGACGAGAGAGAGCGAGGCAGAGGCAGCAAAAGAGCGACAGAGCGAGACATCTTTTATATATATATATATATATATATATATATATATATATATATATATATATATATATATATATATATATATATATATATATATATATATATGTATGTATATATATATAATGTATATATATGTATGTATATATATATAATGTATATATATGTATGTATATATATCTATACATATCTACATATGTACATACATATACATGTATATGTATCTATATATATATATATATATATGTATGTATGTATATGTACATATATATATTAACGGATTGTTGGGATATATCGGGGTGGGATCGGTCAAATCTGGAATTTCCAACCCGTCCTAGATTCTACGGGGAACCCATGGCTTTTTTTTGCCAACCTTATAAATAGGAAGTATATAGAAGGTGTTTTGATGATTTTTGTCAACATAGATGGACTCCAACTGAAGAAATAGTTCAAATTAGGGGTAATTTGTTTATTATTTTATGATTTATTTAAGCTTATATATTATAACTTTTAGTTACTCATCAAATTTTGTTCGCATTTTTTTTATTAGGAAGAGCATTGTGTGGGGAGAGGACGATGATGGAATGAAACAAATGAAGATAATAATCTCAAGCCAAATAAGGTACACATTGACCATTACTTTCCTCTCCTTTGATTTCATAGGTTATGTGATCAAATAACTTGTTTTGCGCAATTTTTTCTTTATTTTTTAGATTTAGTTAGAATGTATTAAGGTATAAAAACACACTTCAATAAAATTTATTTGATTTCATAGATTACTCATTACATGATATCTAACATATTCGTTTTAACTAGCTTTCATTCTTTTAAATTTGTTTTATTCATTACATTGTATTTTATAATTACACAAACCCAATAAGATTCATTTGCTTTCGTAGAATTTAGGATCTCCACCATATTTATTTTACTCAACTTTCACTATTTTAAAATTGCTTTTGTCATATTGCATTTGCATTAAAATATAATAACTCACCATAATAAAATCATTAGATTTCATAGGATTCATAATTTCCATCCACTTTTTACTCCATTTTCATTCTTTTAAATTTATTTTATATCATTGCAAAAAAAAAATAGATAAGATTTGTCAATTTGAGTATAGTCTAATTGGCATCCATGTGTGCTAAATACCACGAGATCTATGGTTTTATTTTTTATTTTTTACTACAATTGAGGTAAGGGATTCGAACCACAGACCTCATGGTTTCTAGCACACCAATTTAGTATCTCTTAGATTAAAATCAAACAACTAACAACTCACTTTCTACGGATGAACCATTCATTAGGTCATACGTATACTAAAAATAATTGGTGGTTAGAGAAAAAATTAATTGAAATTAACATAACTAGAAACACTTAGTGAACCATAAAAAGATGTGAAATTATTCATTTTTCATCTTTAAAAAATATTTAATTAAATTGATAATAATAAATCAACAAATGTAAATTGGCTAAAGTATATATTTGAAAGCTTAGTGTTAAACATTAGCCACAACCAATATTGACTTCCACAAGGTGAAAATTAAAAAGAAGAAAGATATATAATCATTTTGACTAATTAAGTTATGCTAAGGATATTACCAGTTTATCATTTTTAATATTATTTAAAATAATCATTTAAATTAATTATAAAATTCGACCTGAAATATAATATAATTATATATAGATTTATATTTGTATAAAAGCAAACTTAAATATTCGAAATGATAAAAGACAAAATTTACAATTTGACTTGCACATCCTTCGTTTATACTATGTATTTTATAATAAGTTAACTTATAAATATATTTATATGTTATTCATATGATACTATTTTAAAGATTACGAGCCAAGTGCAGTGCACATGTTATAAAACTAGTTGCCAAAAATAGGACAATTTCAAGTTTTGGGATCAATTTTTAAAGAAAAGACTTTTGGGAATAGACATGGTGAAAAACACAACTTTTTGTTCTTAATAACATGAATTTTGTGAGTTCCATCATTCTCTCTGGTCTTTCCTCTAAATTCTTTTCTAATTTCTCCTCTCTCAAGCTCTCTTATCATACTCCAAGATAGTTAGCAACTACAACATTCTCTCAATCTCATTTTGTTTGGGATGATGATATGAACTACCTACGACTCCAAATTATTATTAATATTTTCTTTAGTATAGTTTTATTATTTCTAATTTTATCCTTTCTAAATATGTTAACTAAGGTTAATTTTGTCGTTTTATTAAATCTTTGATGTGGCATACATTAGGGTTTTGGGAGGCTATCTAAAGTCGGTCCACTAGGTTGTACAGAATAATTTTTGAATTTTGATTTTGGGAATGATAATTTTCCTTTGTGTTGATGACAGAGATTCATCACTAACTTTTTTTGCAATTCTTGATCTAGGGTTGCATGTTTGAGCATTCAAGTAAGATTGATCAACTTGCTTGTGGAGTGTTCAAACTATGAGTAGAGAAATAGTTCTTACCTCGTGGTCTTCGATCAAAAGGTACTCCAATTCTAATTGATTTGGGGGTTTTAGAATTTGTTGTTAGGGTTCAACAATAACTGGATTCCTAATTTATAATTTCTAGGGTTTTCATATCATATCAGTTTTTATATTTCTTTCTATTGTTCAACATCTTTTTTGGTCTCAACTTCAACTTTTCATTCATGATTTGAGTTAGGTTAAGTTTTTTTTTCCTCTCTCATTGTTCAACGTAGTATTTCCTTGCATAAAGATTTTTAATTCTATTGGGATCTACGAACCACGAATTTTTTTTATGTTGCGAGATATTTGCAAGAGATAAGTGATTTTTTTTTTTTTTTAATCTCCCAACATCTCGCAACAACTTCCAAACTTAAAACACTTCATTTAAACTCATTTTTATAGGTGTTTTTTTTT